>JAKKZN010000026.1:4447195-4461969 GCA_033441825.1 Pangasius elongatus
TACTGTAATTTTACAAGTTAGTTTTTTCCTGTTATTTTACAAAATGTTATTGGCACCCCAGCTGCCGGAATATTTCCGTTTTTATACAATTTTTTTTTTTTTTACAGTGTACCTATGTAGAATATCAGTGAGGTTAATAAGACTTGGCATTCAGTCACCTTTCCAATTTGTGTTAATGGCATTGAATGGAGTTGAGTTCAGTGCTAGTGCAGGCTAGAACCTTTTTCATGCACCACAGCACTGTCATCCTGATAGAGGAAAGGGCCACAAACTGCCACAAATTTGGAAGTATACAATTATCTTATTAGAGCCTGTTTATTCTTGTATAAGGATGTCCAAGCATACACTCATGGGTAAAAAAGTACACTTTCTTTTCTGAATGTTCCCTTGAGTATACTTGCTGGGACTACTATACCAACTTAATGCAGAAACATTTTATCTTGTATGTGGAATTTATTATTAGACTAGTTTAATAATAGTTATATTGTCACAGCAACAAAGTTCAAATCATGTATGCATGTTTAGAATTTAATTAATTTCAAGATGTACCAAAATACCAATCATGGTTTGGTAATTTGGGACATCTTGGCTCATCTTAACTGGGACAATCTTAAAATACAATATGTGGACAGAGGAAAAGTGAAGCACTGAAGAATTATATGCGCATTAAATGGTGTTTTTTCTTTTCTTTATGAAGCATCTTAAAAGCAGAAGAATAAGGTAGGCTTGGAAATATAGAACATTACTTAGGCCTAAAAATTAATATGGAGAGATTTTTACTCAGTGTACGGTGTTCATACAATTTTAGAGATTGATTTCCTCTCTGCTCCAGGTTGGAGCAGAGAGGAAATGTGCATGAAAAATAAAAACTCTCCAAGAGTGCACAATGCAGTAAAATAACAAACATTGTTAATGTAACTTCAAGTACAGGTACAAGAAAGGGACACTTTCATGTCCCCATATAGCTTAAGTCTATCTAGCTAGCAACTATAGCTTAATGTAAACTGATAGTAGTAGCCAATATTTATAGTCAGTAACTAGCTAGCTAATTAGCAGTTGGGTAGCTGTGACAGAAGACAGGCCTACACTTCACTCCAGAACAGGGAACAGTAAATTACAGTTACAGGGCAGATAGAAGTAAATAAAGATGTTTTCACATTTTTCATCATGTTTGTCACAAGGGGCAATCTCAATATTTCAATAGGATCACTATGTGAATAACATAGTGATCCTTACTAATTTACTATTTTAGCTTAAGACTGTAGTTGCATGGTGTTGTTGTGGTTTCTTTAAACTGCAGTACTGATATACTGTTATAGGTTAGATAGAAGAGGGGAGCTGAGCTTAATTTAAAGGTACACAATAGTAGTTCCTATTAGAAATCCACACAAAAGGAACAAAGGTATGACTTTCACACCATTTGCTTTATTGTTTTAATGTAAAAACTGATGTTTTTCCTTTGAGATACACCCACCACCTCTGTAGTAATCCCATCCTAGAACTTGGTCATGTGCATTCAGAGATGCTTTTCTACTCATAACTGTTGTAAAGAGTGGTTATTTGAGTTACTTGCTGTCAGCTTGAACCAGTCTATCCATTCTCCTTTGTTCTCTCTCATTAACAAGGTGTTTCCACTCACAGAACTACTGCTCACTAAGTGTTTTTTTTCCTCACACCAATATCTGTAAACTCTAGAGACTGTTATCTTTGAAAAATCCCAGGAGAGCAGCTGTTTCTGAAACACTCAAACTAACCTGACTGGTACCAACAACTATGCTCTGGTCAAAGTCACCCAGATCACATTTTTTCCATATTCTGATGTTTAATCTTAACATTTACTGAAGCTGTTGACCCATGCCTACATGGTTTCATGCATTGAGCTTCTGCCTCCTGAATGAGCAGATGTTCAGGTGTTCCTAGTAAATTGGTGGGTGAGTATACATCACAGTAGGTGTTGTGGGTGTATGGTGCGGCCTAGATGCATGTGAGACTCCTGGCCTAATTTTTTTTATCACTGTCTTGCCCTGCTGCATGAAGATCATTTGTCCACCCATTGAAACAGCAATGGCTATTCAAGAACTTAAGTTTGAATCAGGACAATAATATAGAAAGCTCCAGGCAAGTAAGTACAAGTAATATTCCTTCTTTCAGCTGCAGAAACCTCTTAATCCTGGTCAGGGTTGCAGTGGATACAGGAGCCACCATGCTGCCATCTTGTAAGTAGTAAACTTAGATATCTAACTATTTCAATATTTCAATACCAGTACATTAAAATATACTTAAAAAAATGCTATAAATGTTATAAGGCTGTTTGTGTCTGTTGCCTCCCCAAAATCACTGAAAATGTATTTTTTTATACTGTGCATCTTTAATCTAATTCGCTGTTTGTATATAAATGTTAGTAAGTAAATTAAATCTTGCAACCTTAATGCAAGTCTAAATCAGGCTTCAAAACTATAAATAAAAATCAACACATCCCACTGAAATCTTATGTTTATTTAACATACAATTTAATATCCATTGAGCTGTACTGATGAAATGAAATGTTTATGACATTGTGAAGGTGTGGGCAGCATTTAGTGGTTGGTATAGTTGGTTGCTTTAATAATAGGTCTCCTTTTCCACCCAGCCTAAGAAGAGAAACAGCATTTTTGTAATGTGATGAAAATAGCAAATCATACACTTGCTTATATGCATAATGTGTATAACATTCCATACAAAATCAGAAGTATGGAAGATGATTCATATTACAATATGAAACTTTGCTCAGTATACGAGTCCAGCACAGTGTGGTGATTTGATGCTTTAACACACCTATCATACCTGTCAGTTAGTCAAGTAAATCAGGAAAATACCAAAATGTACTAACCGCCCATGCCTGAAATTTGGATCCCTGACCTAAATTGTATGATTTGTTCGAATTGTACTATTACCAAACAACTGTCTGAGGGCATAACACAAGCTCAAAAATAACACATAAGACAAAAGCTTAAGCACTGACAAATGAGGGTGTGGCAAATATATTCTCTGCATTTTCATTACCAAGAGTGTTATTAAAAAGAGGTTGGGTTAGAATTAATACATTATCAAAAGATGTGATAAGTGATATACAATCATATCAACTCTACCCATTCCTGTTAAAAAAAAGAGTGGCTTTAATAACTCAGTGCAATGACCACTGATGGGGGTTGACTGGTTAATGCTGGCACAATTTTGAAACAGATTGGGTTTGAAAATGAGTTGGCAGACCCCCAGTTGTACCACTCCACCCACATCAGTGCAGACAATAAAAAACAAGTAGAACTCTTCTTGTTACTAATTTGTATACCAGAAATACCCTTCAAATACACTTACTGGTCACTTTAACAGGACCACCTGTACACCTGCTAGTTATTTAATCAGCCAATCATGTGGCAGCAGCACACATGGGGAAAAGTGTGATCTCTGTGAATTTAACTGTGGCATGGTTGTTGGTACCAGATGGGCTGATTTCAGTATTTCAGAAACTGCTGGTTCCTGGGATTTTCACACACAACACTCTCTAGAATTTACACAGAATGGTGCAAAAAACAAAACAAAAAAAAACATCCTGTGTGCATTGGGTCTACAGGCTGAAATGCCTTGTTGCTGAGAGAGATCAGAGGAGAATGACCAGAGTGGTTTGAGTACTTCTAAGTTTTAAGTAACTTAAATAAGCACTCTTTAAATCAACCCTTGAGGTGGATGGGCTACAACAGCCGAAGGCCACATCAGGTTCCACTCCTGTCATCCAAGAACAAGAATCTGAGGCTATCAGTTGCACAGACTCACCCATACTGATATGCTTTTCTGTTCACCATGATTACAAAGGATGATTATATGAATTATTATTTCCTCAGCTTGAACCGATGTGGTCATTCTCCTTTGTCCTCTTTTATCAACAAGGCATTTCCAGCCATAGAACTGTCACTGTATCTGCATGATTTTTTTGCATTGCGCTGCTGCCATGTGATTGGCTGATTAGATAACTACATTAATATGCAGATGTACAGGCATTCCTAATAAAGTGGACAGTGAGTGTGTACTTCAAAATATAAGGAAGCTAATGAAGAAGCTATATCAGACATATGATCTTGCTGTAACCTTTCCAGTTCCAAAATCTAATCAGTTTGTCTGTTGTTTATAATGATAATTACATATAAACCCAACATTCAGCCATTCATTCTTGAGATATTGTACTAATGAAAATCTCAGATGGAAACACAGATAGATATCCTTTAAAAAAAGGCCTCTGCCAATTGGTGGATGAGACATAAAATATTAACTAATGCCAAAATCAATACACCAGCATTATAAATCCACTCACATAGCATTGCTGAGCACCTTACTACTCTATTAGGTGAGTGACTGCTTGATTTGGCTTGAACATGAACAACACATATCAAAACAAAGACCCTTCATGTCAATAAACACCACTAATTATACTCTTATCATTACTTTGGTAAGCTATAATTTTGTTGAGGCAAGCAAAATACCCACAAAAATATGATATACAACATACCTCCTGGATTTCGTCTGAGAAGGTATCTTCTTGCTTCATCATAGAAGAAAATGAGGAGTGAATATGGTAAAGCGCATAACAACCACCATGGCCTGTGAAGGTAAAAGTATAAATTAAAAAATAGTGTGTTTTTATCTTTGGGAAGATTAAGCTTGTAACATAAGCATATCATTCAGTGGTCACAACATCCAGTAGCAGTACATAATAATGCAATGTAGTGATTTGTTATACCTTTGTTACAAGATATATGATGTGAATACACTGTGGAGTTGTCAGCTGTGGACCTTTTGTCCAGAACTCAAAGAATCAACATAGAGAATCAAAAAGAAAATTTGTACTGTTCTTTTTAATCTGGGGGCAAGGATGGTAGTGAAGATTTTTTCAACAACTTACTTCAGTGGATACATTCTAAGAGCAACATCCATTCCTGGACAGTAGGATAAGAAGGCTGCAAGTGCTGTCTCCTCAAAAATACCAAAGATGAGGACTTTGTTCTTCCTTGGGGGAAGAAAATACACATTTTCTCTGATTGTATGTCCTAGGGTTTTGTTTTGGAAAAGTGAGTAATTTATTTACATACCTCATGCCCTGCTGCACAATGGAATTAACCCTGGTCTTACAGATGATCAAGTCTGCCACCTGCACTACAACAATACTGACAAAGAATGCAGTGTGGCATGTGTACTCCAGAATCTTTCTGCTCTCATATGTCTGCAGCATATAGATATAATGCGAATTAGAAACAATTATTTATTAGATATAATGTGAATTAGAAACAATTAATGTTTTGTTTTTTATTCACATATCTTTGTAATATATACCCATTGCTGGCCATAGTCATCCTCCAAGTCATTGTAATCTTTATTGTCCCAGTTGATACGCAGTCCTATCAGAGATAGTGGCCTGAATCCATTCTCAGCAAGGACGACAAAGTAGGTAAAGAACCCTGCTGCTGCCTGCATCATTCCTAGAAAAGAGGAGAAAGAGATGATGAAAATGGAGTTTTTTCAAAAAAGTTCTACAATTTTTTAAAGATCACATATTGTGTAATAAATACATTCTTACCAATCTGACCATAAGCCATACTGATGAGCCTCTCATTCACCAATTTGTCTGTTTTGGCATTTCTGGGTTGTCTCTTCATAATATCACTCTCAGCAGCCTCATAGGCCAAAGAAATAGCAGGCACCTGGAAAAGGTTACATCAGAAATACATCAGCTGTAACTTACAATTGTGTTATGATGGTTTGTTGATGAGAACTTACCATATCAGTTCCTAGATCAATACATAAAATAGCGACCGTGCCCAGAGCGAGAGGAATGCCCGCAATAACAAAGAAGAGGAAGGGTGACATCTCAGGGATTTTACTTGTCAATGTATATGCAATGGATTTCTTCAAGTTGTCAAAGATCAGTCGACCTGGTAAGATAATTATACTTGAATTAGAAGAGCTGAAATGTGCAGACGAATGTGGAAATTAAATTTCAGTGGCACCTTGTACCTTCCTCTACTCCAGTAACAATAGAAGCAAAGTTGTCATCCAGGAGAATCATATCAGCAGCCTGTTTGGAGACATCAGATCCAGCAATACCCATTGCTACACCAATGTCAGCTTTCTTTAGAGCAGGAGAATCATTAACACCATCACCAGTCACAGCCACAATGGCACCCTTTTGAGAGAATAACATGCATTCCCACATCAAATTTCGATGCTGTCTTGTCTCAAACATTTAAATATTACATGCCCTAAGCAATGTAGGAATGTACATATAATGACACATTTAAAATGTGATTCTTAACCTTCAAAACCAAACCAAACACTACAAACTTCATATGATCATATCGCAAATTGTGGATAATTGTACCTGTCGCTGACAGCCTTCCACAATGATGAGTTTTTGTTGAGGAGATGTTCTGGCAAACACAATCTCAGTGTGATATTTAAGGATGTCATCCAACTGCTCTGGTGTCATGTCCTTCAACTCCCCACCGTGAACAACACAGGCCTTTGCCTCTCTAAATAGAAGTTTGAAATTGAGTAAATCTAAACAACCTTGGTTATTAACTTTTAAAATAATAAAAAAGGTTCCACTTCACCTGGGGTTGACCTCTCCAGTGGAAATGTTCAGACGAGCAGCAATGTCTTCCACAGTTTCATTGCCTTCAGAGATGATACCCACACCCTTAGCAATGGCTTTAGCTGTAATTGGATGATCTCCTGTAACCATGATAACCTGGAAAGGTAAATATTTAAATATGTGACAATGATCATGTAATTGCATTTTTACATTTTCCTGAATAGAATATTTACATGAACTGAAGAGTTTACCTTGATTCCAGCACTCCTGCACTTAGCTACAGCATCAGGTACAGCAGCACGGGGAGGATCAATCATTGACATGAGGCCAAGAAAGCACAGATTCTCAGTGGGGAAGTTTACCGTCTCTGTGTCAAATGTAAAGCCACCAGGGAACTGATCATCAGGGAGATTGAATTGGCAGAATCCTGCAAGATGGAGTGTAAAATGTTATATTTTTCATGGACTGAATTAGTAAAATTCCATGATGTGGAATTATCTGACTGATTTCTGCAACTGATAATTAGTCATAAATATGGAATCCATGGAATCACCTGAATTTAGACCATCGGTTGTAATTAATGTAGTTCTACATTAGTTTTGGTGAGTCTATCATATGGGGTCAGGTCTACATAAATTTGTTAATAAAACATACCTAGAACTCTTTCTCCAAGACCTCCTAGTTTCATATATGCATTCTGGAAAGCATCATTCATTTCATCATCAAGGGGTTGCTCTTTTCCTTGAATCATAATAGTTGAGCACCGGTCCAGGATCCTCTCAGGTGCACCTTTCATTAAAAGCAGGTGCTTGGTTTCTGAGGCGTTTGAGTTCTTGTGGACTGAAAGCTAGCAAAACACAAATCAGATGTTAGGACTATCAAACAACAAACCAACCACACAAACATACAAGCAAACAAAAAAAAAAAAGGTACCTGATATTTGTTAGTGGAATTGAAAGGGATCTCAGCCACTTTTGTGTATTTGGCTCTTAGATCCTTCACTGAACCACAGCAGAGCTCAATACACTTCAGCAGGGCAGACTCTGATGCATCTCCTGCAGTATTTCTCTGAAAGGGTACACAATAGTATCCAGTTACAAGTACTGACAGTTCCAATACATATATTAATATATTTACCAAAGATTTCTTATCATACACATATACTATAACTTAGAAATGTGATAATTGGGCTCCCAAGGGCCACAGCAGAAAGCTTTCACCCTTTCTTGACTCCCGGCCACAGATGGCTGTGGCATCATCAGGAATCGAACTTGCAATCTGCTGACAGTGCCACGGTCATCCATGGTCAGGAGACACACTCATGCCCATCGATTACACTTTCTGAAACTCACCTTTTCTTTCCGCTATGATTGCACTACTCCATTCTGTGTTTTAGACTTACTGAAGAAATCTACCATGTTATCACAGCACAGATTAATTAATTAATTAATCAATTAATTAACAGAAGCCTCATCTCCCTTCCCTTCAAAACACAGCTCAAAACCTATTTTTATCAGTGCACTCAGTTTCCCATCAGTAACTAAGCAGTTCCACTCCTTCTATACACTGTCTCTGTCAATATATCATTATCCAACTGATCCCATCTCCATTAATTATTGTTTTATGAGATATTTGTAAATGATAATTATTTTTTATTTCATATTTGTTACTTGCTTATTTTTGGATCTTAAGTTTGAGAAAGGTACTATATAAATTAAAATTATTATGTTTTTTTTTTTTTTTTTTTGCTGTGCTCATTAATGAAATATTAGGTCACAAATGGTTGTTAATACAGCTAGTCTAAAAAATGAAAAAATAATAATTCCCACCTTAAGAATAGGAACATTGGCTTGATCTGCAAGGAAGGCTGCACGGTTGCAGAGGCCAGCTACACGAGCAAGGGCAGACCAAGTAGGAGAGCTTCTGTCAAAAGAGGTTCCACTTTGGTCCTCTGTGGTATCTGCTTCATGAATCTGGTTGTCAAACCACATATGTGCCACAGTCATACGGTTCTGGGTCAGAGTTCCTGTTTTGTCTGAGCAGATGGTGGAGGTAGAGCCAAGTGTCTCCACTGCTTCAAGATTTTTCACCAAACAGTTCTTCTTCGCCATACGTTTGGCAGTTAAAGTCAAACACACCTGCAATGTGCAAGAACTGACTAATAATATTTTTGATAAATGCTATATCAATATTTAGTTACAATATTTATTCATCTGATTCTGCTAACTTTGAATATAATAGTGAAAGACTTACAGTTACTGTAGCAAGCAGACCCTCAGGCACATTGGCAACAATGATTCCAATAAGAAAGATGACAGCTTCCAACCAGCCATATCCAAGAATGAGAGACAGGGTGCAAAATGTGACACCCAGAAACACAGCCACAGTAGTGATAATGTGAATAAAGTGCTCTATCTCTATGGCAATTGGGGTCTTTCCCACCTCAAGGCTTGAGGCCAGGGTAGCAATTCGACCCATCACAGTGCGATCACCAGTGTTAATGACAATACCTGTGGCAGAACCTTAAAAAGAATTGTGATTAATCTCAATTTCCTTTTTATTGGTAACCAGTGGAATAAATTCATTGCTATTAAATTTTATTAGTTTATTAGTGTAGTGTAGACTCCTTAATGAGCAAGTCAGCAGTAACAGTGGCAAGGAAAGACTCCCTAAGACCACGTGATGAAAAGTAGTTTTATGCATATAGCTTTATATGTATGAGCTTTCTATATATAATCTTATTCATTTATGAGATAATTTCTTTTTGTTACCTTCAACACAGTTTGTTGAAAAAAACACAATATTCTTTGTCTCCAGTGGATTATCATGGGAGAATTCAGCAGTACGAGGTTGCGGTTCAGATTCTCCAGTAAGGGAGGAGTTGTCCACCTAAGAAAATTTCTCACTTGTTTAAAAAGTTCACAAATAAATATTCATTCATAAATATCAATATATTTATCATAGATTTCTTCATATACACAATATACCATCACAGATGGCTGTGGCATCATCAGGATTCAAACTTGCAATCTCCTGATGATGCCACAGAGACACACTCATGCCCAGCAGTTTGACCTTACATGCACCTCTAGTTTGGACAGTGTTTCAGTTTTAATTGGTATATTGGCATATCAGACCATGAGCTTGTTGAATTTAGTGTCAGTTTATTCTCTAAATCTGAATCCAAATATCTTGTTATGACCAGTCCTTTCAAAAAGCCTAGATGCACCCATTAAAACTCAAACTTGTTATCTTTGGCTCTCCCTGACCTAACAGCCATGAAAACCACTGGTTGCTGGCCACTTGTTTAGAAAGTTCACCAAAACTGTTTCTTTTCACAAAAACTTTGAAGAAATGCAGTTTTTAAATCTAATGATAGACTCAAATTAGACAAAGAATACATTCAAACATTTAGATAAATGAAGTACAATGAAAATGTGAATCTTTATTCACAATAATTAGCTATTTACTGAAGCAATTGTTACTTTGCTTATTTCCTGGGCTGTTGAGAATATTACCTTGCATCCATGTGCAGTGATGATACGCAGATCAGCAGGGATTCGATCTCCACCCTTGATCTCTACCAGGTCACCAATGACCACATCCTCAGCATTGATATCCTTCTTTTCACCATCACGAACTACTAGTGCTTGCTATGTAATATACATGAAATTAAATTATGTCAGAAATCATTATATTTCCAATAATATTTTATATCTCTATTTGAATACCTGTGGCACAAGATTCTTGAAGGAATCCATAATTTTTGAGCTTTTAGCCTCTTGGTAATATGAAAAACATCCAGTGATCAACACCACTGCAGCCAGAACAATACCCAGGTACAACTGAAGAAAAATAGCAAAAGTTATTACAAGATTTATGTTACATATAGTGACTACACCATACACAGTGTAAAAATTCTCCAATATTTGAAATGAAAGAAAGAAAGTGTCTTACATTATCATTTGTTGGTTCATTCTCTGTAGTAATCTGAACAGTAAAAGCCAAAAAACAAAGAAAAGCTCCAATCCACAATAATGTACAGAATCCACCAAAGAGCTGTTTGCAGAACTTGATCCATTCTGGGGTTGAAGGAGGAGGTGTCAGAGCATTAGGTCCATCACGTTCTAGGATCTCCTTTGCACGGGAACTGGACAAACCCTTAAAATAATACACGACATAGTAATGTTAGAGTTTTGTGTAATTTTTTTTTTGCTGTGCTGATCTTCCTTAATAATATATGTATACCTAATCATATGTACAGTGTTTTTTTGTTTTGCATACCCTGTTAAGATCAGTGCCATATTTCCGGTGGAGTTCATCCAAAGTCAGCCTGTGATCATTCTGCAAATGAGAAGTACACCTTAAATATGAAACCAATTACAAAAAAAAAACAAAACAAAAAACATGCAAATCATGTAAAATATGCTAGTGGTAACATACACAAGTCTTACCAGATCCAGTTCTTTCTTCAGATCATCCCTGTTCTTGTCTTTATTATCCCTTTTGTCAGTGTCAGCAGCCACCTTGTATTTGTCATTCCCTCTCTGTGTAAAAAAATAAATAACAGAATAAGTATATATTATATTATAAAAGTATATTATACACTCTTAAGGTTCCTCTTAAGAGTCATTAAGTTGTCTCTCTGGGCAACCCTTAACATTTCATGAATTTATTGTAAGGGGTTATCATAAAGTATCATAAATGGCTCCTAGTAGACCCTTTTTGGAAAATAAGAACCCTTAATTATCCAATAAACATCTAAAGAACCCTGTAAGAGGCCCTTTAAGAGTTTAACTGGAAAAACTTAAAAAGAGTGTAGTTAATGTAGGGAAAAAAAAATCTGCTATAGTTAACTCACTCCCAGTCCCATTTTTTTCTATTTTATTAAATTTCAGCAGCTGTCCTCCAGCCCTCCAGTCCTCTTGTCTGTGTCCTGCAGATGCATCAGAGATTCTGCATCACCAAATCAGGTACATAGATCTTTATACTCCTTCCTTTCACCTGTCTGGTGGGTGTGGTTTGGGTAAAACTGGACATAGGGGTAGGAAATTTGTCTACATGACAACAAAACAAAACAAGCAAAAAGTATTCCCTCAACATCTGAGATGTTTCTGGAAAAGTTGTTAAAATATTTGCGATACATACTGTTCCTATAAAGGTAGGTGACATTATTCCTAAACATGTTATTCCTGTTATTGCAGTCTAAATGGCTTTGTGAGGAACATCAGCAAGCACAGGTATCCCCACCAACTAGCAAAGGCTGAATTCTTTAACTTTAAATAATTTAAGTAAGACAGATGAGTATTGTATTCTAGTGCCAATAATAAAGTGAACCTATTTCTTTTAAAATAAAATTAGTTACTATGTGCATTAGTTTTTTTTTTTTTTTTAAACTGACATTTTACATAGTTTTCACTGGCTGACCAAAGTGGCAATAAGACATGACACATGGCAAAGAAATCAAAGTTATGTAGGTTATTAAAGGTTATAGCTAAAGGTAAAATACGGAATGTGGAATACAATGATTTGTTTAGACTATAAGGACTATGGATAATTTTGTTTCTCATCATGTATGAGTAGGCAAAGTTGAAACTACATGAACACTTCTCACAACTCCATGGTCCCTGGTTCAGTGTAACAGCTTGGGTTAGTGTCTGTTTGGAGTTTTGCATGCTCTGCCTGTGTTCATTTGGGTTTCCAACACATTGTGGTATGTGGATTGGCCACTCTAACCCCTTTAGACCCTGCATCCATTATAATGGACAGTACATTAAAGGCACTGTCTCTAAACTTAGACCTTTTTTACAGCCACAGGTACACTCCCAATTTATTCCTAATTATGACAATTAGCAAATCAGAAGCTTCTAAATGTCATTACACCAATTTCTGGAATATTACATACTGTTTAAAGAGACAGATTGGTGTATGTAAACTTTTAGCTCACTGGAATTCTGATATAGTGAATTAAAGTTTAAATAAATCTGTCTGTAATTGTTTTCAAATTACCTCTGATGTAAACAAAGTAGATGCTGTAATTGGCTTGCCAAAAGAAATGTACAGTACATGAAATGTTGTGAAAAACTGAAACCACTGAATATCTTTAGCTGAGTTGTATATAAACCTTTTGCCTGAACTGTATTCTCAGTAATAAGTGCTCGCTTCACTTCATACAAAAAGTCCACAGTTTTGTTGTTTTATGTGGTTTTTATGTTGTTCAACTGTTTATATACTGTTCCTACTGCCGTTTTAACATATTTGCTTGCAAAGTTTTTATGGAGAGTTAGTTTGCAGAGTATGAATTAAGAAAAACAACAGAACATATTACTCAAGAAAAAATAATTTTATATTATGATGACAAAAAAGAGGCTAAAAGAGACCTTTCTGCACAGGGACAAAAAACTCTTTTAATATGTAGTTTTACCTGTATGTTTATGTATAATTATTACATAGAGTTAGCTGAGAAAAGCAAAAGAAAACATAAATCCAACTGATAGATTTACAGCTGATAATGATAGTTGATGATAGTAATGATAGTTTACAACTGTTGAATTTTTTCTTTCTAAATCTTTTTCTTTTTTTTTTATCAAAGGTTAAAGTATAAGAAAGCACAGAATAATATTTTCTTGGGCTAAATTGTTCCTAGGTATGAATGAGTGTGTGAATTTGTGTGTGTATGGTGCCCTGCAATGGACTAGCATCCCGTGCAGAATGTATCCTTGTGTGTATCCAGGATAGGCTCCTGATCCACCACAACCCCGTTACTAAAGATGAATGGATGAATGAATTTTTTATGCAAAACTATTTACCAGAATGACAATGATAAGAGGCATGACACAAAAGCACAAATGCAAAGGAAATATGAAAACAATGTTAAATAATATACAGTATAACACATTACCACAACAATAGTTTGCAGATAAACTTGGGTCTGTATACCATACACATTGACAATGTGGGCAAAATATTCGTCAGAATTTTCCAAGCATTTTAGCCAGAGAATTGGTTTTTCCATGTTTCTGTTGACGCAATTTCATTTTCACAGAACTTGGACGTATCCCTGGAATTTGTCTTCCACAAATAGAATTTTTCAGTTAACCCATACTAAAAATTGTATCTATTCCAGTCAGTGTCCAGGTGAAAATAATTTTGTTTTAAAAATACTTAAAAATACTTATGTTTCTGCTTAAATTACAAAACTGACTGAAAAAGTAAAAAACATTTTTTTTTTGCATTTTTGGGGTTATTATTTTATTGAAAACAAAAATGTTTAAAAAAATGTAGTAATTAAATGAAAAAGTGACTTATTTATGAAAATTAATAGAAAAGTTATTTATGTATAAAAGCCAAAGTGGATACTCAGATCAACTATTCTGTGTCTCTGGTTCTTTCCTCTAACATAGTGGTAATTTGATTAGCTACTCTAAATTACACACACACACACACACACATATATATATATATATATATATATATACACACACACACACTATATGTCCAAAGGTATATGAACACCTGACGATCACACCCATATGTACTTGTTGAACATCCCATTCCAGGTGTAGTCCCCCTTTGCTGTTATAATAACCTCTACTCTCTTCCACTAGATTTTTGAGCATGGCTGTTGGGATTTGTGTTCATTCAGCCACAAGAGCAATAGCGAGGTCAGGCACTGACATTGGGCGAAGAGGCCTGGGGTGCATTTGGCATTCTAGTTCATCCCAAAGGTGTTCAGTGGGGTTGAGGTCAGGGCTCTGTGCAACCTTAACACACCATGTCTTAATGGAGCTCCCTTTGTGTACAGGGTCATTATCATGTTGGAACAGGTTTGGGCCACAAAGTTGAAACTAAGGGAAATTGTAATGCTACAGCACATTTTTGTGATTGAAAAAGTATGGATCAACATACCCAGGTAGCAATCTCAGTTCAATTCTATTCAATTTTATTTTGATAACACTTTTGTTAAGCAATTTTACAGAATTTCAGGGCCAGATCTCAAATGTATGGAAATCCAGAAAGGCCATGCACTATTTGGCCTAACCCTAACCCTAACCATTTTTTTTTTCTTTTGATCTCAAGAACAAAAGTTGATCTCATGATGTTGGAAAAAGTCTGAGAGCACTAGTGAAAATGCTTCTATTTTGCATTCTTTTCT
>JAKKZN010000026.1:4462069-4491295 GCA_033441825.1 Pangasius elongatus
AGTGTTCCTTTAATTTTTTTGAGCAGTGTATATATATATATATATATATATATATATATATATATATATATATATATCCACACACACTCACACACACACACACACTATATGTCCAAAGGTATATGGACAACTGACGATCACACCCATATGTACTTGTTGATTGTCATTCCAGATGTAGTCCCCCTTTGCTGTTAACCTCCACTCTCTTCCACTAGATTTTTGAGCATGGCTGTAGGGATTTGTGTTCATTCAGCCACAAGAGCAATACTGAGGTCCGGCACTGACTTTGGGCAAAGAGGCCTGGGGTGCAGTTGGCATTCTAGTTCATCCCAAAGGTGTTCAGTGGGGTTGAGGTCAGGGCTCTGTGCAACCTTAACACACCATGTCTCAATGGAGCTCCCTTTGTGTACAGGGTCATTGTCATGTTGGAACAGGTTTGGGCCACAAAGTTGGAACTAAGGGAAATTGTAATGCTACAGCACATTTTTGTGATAGAAAAAGTATGGATCAACATACCCAGGTAGCAATCTCAGTTCAATTCTATTAAATTTTATTTTGATAACACTTTTGTTAAGCAACTTTACAGAATTTCAGGGCCAGATCTCAAACGTATGGAAATCCAGAAAGGCCATGCACTATTTCTTTTTTTTTTCTTGTGATCTCAGGAACAAAAGTTGATCTCATGATGTTGGAAAAAGTCTGAGAGCACTAGTGAAAATGCTTCTATTTTGCATTCTTTTCTAACTTACAGCAACAATTTTCATTACAAATTACATTATTGACAACAACTTAATTGAAAAATAGAATCTTTGAAATATTTATATGAATTTCAGAGATTCTTAGTATTTGGTGTGTCCCCTTTTGCTTTAATGACAGTGTGCACTTGAGCTGGCATGGCTTATGAACCCTAACCCTAACTCTGACCCTAACCCTAACCCTATCCCTAACACAAACCCTAACCTCTAACCCTGACCCTCACCCCTAACCCTAACGCCCTAACCCTAAACCTTAACCCTAACCCTAAACAATAACCCTAACCCCTAACCCTAATGCTAACCCTACCCTAACCATAACCCTAACCCTACCCTAACCCCTAACCACTAACCCCTAACCCTACCATAACCCTAAACCCTAACCCCAACCCTAACACCTAACCCTAACCCAACCCTAACCCAACCCTAACCCTAAACCTAACCCTAAACCCTAGCCCTACCCTAACCATAACCCTAGCCCTACCCTAAACCCTAACCCTTACCCTAAGTAAGGGATCATGCAATCATCTTCCTCCTGCACAGAGCTCTCTCTCACCTGGACAAGCTTGGGAGAACTGTGCGAATAATGTTTTTTCATTTTTTCAGTGCTTTCAACACTTAATAGTCTGTGCTTCTGAGAGACAAGCTGGAACACCCAAGGGTGGACCAGCACCTTGCATCATGGATCCTGGACTACCTTACCAACTGTCCACAGTATCCTGTCCTGACATGGTAGTTTGCAGTATGGGGCCCCTCAGGGAACGATCCTGGCTTCATTCCTCTTCACACTCTGTACTGCAGACTTCAGATACAACACAGTGGGCTGTCACCTGCAGAAGATCTCTGATGACTCTGCAATCATTGGCCTCATCCCTGGGGAGGATGACGCAGAGTACAGTGAACTGATCCAGGACTTTGTAGTCTGGTACCAGTGGAACTGCCTCTAGATCAATGGCAGCAAGACCAAAGATGGTGGTGGATTTTCGCAGACAGAGACACTCCCCCCTACACTGGTGAACATCCAGTGAATGGATATTGCTGGACCTGGGTACCTGGGTGTTCACCTCAACAATAAAAAGGAAATGGAGAACTACCCCATGCATGAGACTCTGGTGGCACTGGGCAACTCCTTTAGTGACAGGCTACTCCACCCCAAGTGTGTGAAGGAGCGGTATCGCAGGTCCTTCCTCCATGCTGCTGTGAGACTGTATAACTAGCACTGCTCCCAGCAGACCCCACCACTTTAACTGGACAATAAATCTCTGGTACTAAATTGGTACAATAAATCGCTGGTAACCCCCCATCTCATGGGAACAGTGCAATAATGCAGTTTGGTTATTCTTATATAGTATTTATATATACTTATATATTTTTAATTTTTGGATATCCTTATATCTGCTGCTGTAACAATGAAAATTTCCCCATTGGGGCATGAATAAAGGATTAACTTATCTTATCTTATTTTATAATCAATGCGAAATTTGACTGAGACTGCACGTGAATCAGATGAAACAGAAAGGCCATATAGAGTTATGTAATCAGAAAGCTTATTTCTAGCTAAATGTGGTCCTAGTACAAGTACTTCTGCCTTGTCAGAATTAAGTACATCTAAAGGAAGTTAATAAGCATCCAGTGTCTAATGTCATTTTATTATGTCATTTATTAATGTCAACTTTATTAAGCTGGTGTCTGTCGTATCAGTATAGCAGTGGAAGCTAAATACAATGTTTACCAATAGTTTTGCCCAGAGGTAGCATATATAAACAAGAGAGCAGTGGGCCAAAAACGGAACCCTGTGGAAAAACCAAACTTTACCTTAGAATGCATAGAGAAGTCACATTTACATCTACAAACTGAAAACGATTAGTCACATAAGACCTGAGGCAGGAGAGGGCCATTCCCTTAATGCCAACAACATTTTCTAGTCTATCAAGGAGAATAGCATAACTAATTGTATCAAAAGTTGCACTAAGGTCAAGCAACGCAAGCAAGGAGACACAACCCTGATCAGAGGCCAGTAGTAGGTCATTCACCACATTAACCAGCACTGTCTCTGTGCTATGATGAGGCCTAAATCCTAACTGATACATTTAATTAATGTTACCCCTATGCAGGTATGAGCATAGCTGCTGTGCTACAGCCTTTTCTAAGATCTTGGAGATAAAGGGGAGAAATATTGGACCTAAAGAGCTCATCATCATTACTCAATAATGACTGCACAATAGTTGTTAAGAATTTGTTGTACCAAAACATCCAACCTAACTGATTGGTGTGTGGGCCTGCAGCACTGTAGAGAGGTGTTCGTTGTGTGGTTGCCTTTTTGCTGTAACAATTTAACCCAGGGACTATTAGTTTGAGGAAAAAGCATTTGGGCTGGTCTAGCATTCCGAAGACACTGTTCAGTGTTCATTAGAAATGTGCCCCATGTGTTGATGCCATCTAAGTAATTGGTCACAGTTGATAAGCCCTGCAGAAGTGTAATCAGAATCTTATGCCTTGAAGACACATTGGCATGCAGGCGAAACCATATAGCACCCAGCAAAATCTGATTAACCCCACATCTGTGATATAAGCTCTGGCCCTACATGGATAGCCTAAAGTTTGCTGTGAGATGGCTGTGGACGGTCTCACTTGGATCGGAATTACAGTAAAGCTGTTTCTGACAATGTCCATTGTTAAAAGCACTATAAAACTAATAATTGAATCAAACTTTACTGAATTTGAGAAGTAAAGCCGTGCTTGTACTTTGAATTGAATGTGTTATAGAGTGGAGTTTGATTCAAGGTTTCAGGTAGGTGGGAACTGGTCCATGTTTGGTTTTGTAGGCAAGCATCAGTGTTTTAAATCCTGTTGTTGTAAAGGAGGAACCTACAGTACATGTTTGAGAGAGGTTAGCAATATGAGTAGAGACCAGTCATTGAGAAAACAGTATCCATATCTGACTGATGAAAATAACTTGTAACTGCATAGTGGAGGATATCTTCTCTGGACTTTCTGTATATCACATGTGTACATGCAAATGCAAGCTGATTTCTTTTCAGTGACAATATTTAGAGAAAGTTAATGTGGCACATCAATTTTCTTGACAATCCCCTCTTTGAGAACACCTCAGAATGATGTCACTTTTTAGAAAAGAAGAAGTGAAGATGTGTAAGGACCCAGAATATTACAGTAATATTACAAATGAGCAAGCAAACAATCAAGAAAGACAGACAGAGAGAAAAAAGAAATAAAGAAAGAAAGAAAGTAGGGAAGGAAAGAAAATGAATCTGCAATATTGGCCATACTTCATATTTGTTACAGGCCTGAATTTTGACTGTACTATGTTTGTGAGCTATGCTGCTAAAGAAAATTGTATATGCAGTTTGAAGGACATTTGAGAAGTTGTTTACATTACTGTAGCAACCAGTGATGCCCCAATATGAAAACTGCTGCCCAACTCAATTTAATCATTTCAGATATGTAGTCATTGTTTTAAAGATACACATTTCGCTGTTTTCACATAATTTCCAAATATGAAGTTTTGCTATGAGTATCCTATTGTTTAAAACTATTGTTTTTATTTTCCTGTTACTCCACAAGTCCACTGATTTTTTTTTATCTTGGCCTAGTAATTAAAGAAATAGAATAAATCAGAGTTAGAAAAGAGCTATAAAACTGTACATTTTGTATACCATTTTCTTTGAATATATCCCAAAGTCGCATCTATAATTATGTAGTGAACAACAGTTAAGATGGCATTTCGGTGCCCAGTTTATAATAGGCCCCTCTCTAACTGCCAGGGTAGAGAAAGGTTTGCCACATTGTGATTGGATCTTAGTGAACTAACATAAATAAATTCCTGACATCATCCGACAATCTGCCAAGATAACTGCCAGACATCTCTTACAGGGCAGGGAAGGAGACCCCCCCAGCACTCCTATGTCTAGCACTGCCATAAAAATTCCTTAGAACCTCTAGATACAGCAGCAGTGGCAGAGACAAGGAAAGGCCACCCAAACCCATCTATATCCACTCTTGCATATGTTTGGAATCCTCGAAATTGCCATAAACTCTGACACATCCACTTTTTGTGTTAAAGGAAAATGATTGTTGACACAACAACACAATTGTTTCTATGAACTGTAATTGTAATGCATTTATTGATCAGTTGCTCATCAAGAACCTACAAGCTTAGTTTGTGGTTTTGTTGTTTGGTGGTTGCAATAAGTAAACGCAAAAGAAACACAACACAAGTTGCATTGCTTGATTTTATTGGGCTGTTGAATACCATTACTTACAGTTATTTCATATCTTTAATAAGGAATTTGCTTTGTTTTAATGATTATAGTTTTAATACAATTGATAGTTAAAATCTTCATATTCATTAATATTATACTTATTATGGATTATTTAATGTGTGTCCATGGAAGTGGAAGCAAGCAAATCTTCTTTATTTAATAATATGTTTCCTTTTCCACCCAACCTAAAAAAAGGGAAAACAGTTATCCATTAGCACTTTTATCTATTTTCCTTAATTGATGAAATTATATGTAATCTTTCTTTTTTATTTTATTTTTTTTATTAAATTGATGAAATGCTCATTGATACTTATTGTATTATGTATACAATAGATCTTTATCCATTGGTTATGTGACTCTTTGACAAAATACCAAAACTGACAAAATATTTCAGGTTGGAAGCAATTTAATAAATTTTTGAAGGCACTTAATGAACTCAGTAAGTAAGCTTTTCATAGGACAACATAAACATAACATATACATCCGTCCTTACCTCCAGGGTTCCGTCTAAGGATGTATCTTCTAGTCTCATCATATACAAAGATGAGGAAGGCATATGGTAAGGCACATAACCACCATGATGGTCTATAAGGAAAAATAGGTCAATAGTTATAATAAGTCATTATAAATGGCCACTGCTACACTACAGCTGAGTGCCAGTGCAAGTGTTTTTGATGCTTACGACTTGTAAAATTTGTTTTTTACTTCTGCTTGGGTGAGTCAAGTTGTCTGCTCATTTTATATATATATATATATATATATATATATATATGTAATCAACAATTACTTTTTTTCTTTCAAATTATAAGCTAGGCAAACTTACTTGAGTGGATACATTCTAAGTGCAATATCCATGCCTGGACAATATGACAGAAAAGAAGCCAAAGCTGTTTCCTCCAAAAGCCCAAAGATAAGGATTTTATTTCTGAAAGAAAATGGTGAGGATGGTGAAAGATTGTGAAAATAATCAGAATTTGGCAGGTAATTCTGGTAATTCTGAAATCTGACTCCTCATTAACTATGACAACTGCTTGAAAGTGATTTACGTACTTCATTTTTTGTTGTAAAATGGAATTCATCCTGGTCTTACAGATGATCAAATCAGCCCACTGCACTATCACAATACTGACAAAGAATGCTGTCTGGCATGTGTACTCTACAATTTTTCTGCTCTCAAAAGTCTGCAAAAAATAAACAGTACATACATGCATTTTTGAGTAAAACAATGCACAAAAGGAAGTTTTAACATCTTGTGTATTCTAATCCATTTTGACCCACATTTGCAGGACATACCCACTGTTGGCCATAGCTGTCCTCCAAGTCATTAAAATATTTATCATCCCAGTCAATACGCAGTCCTATCAAGTATGAGGGCAGGAATCCATTCTCAGCTAGGATTACAAAATAAGTGAAGAAACCTGCAGCTGCCTGCATCATTCCTAAAAATAAATAATAATGTTGATTCCATTAACATTTCTGCAATCCAGATCTAAATGACTAATATTCTAATTAAATTAAATCTAGTGTCTAGGTCATCTTACCAATCTGACCATAAGCCATACTGATTAGCCTTTCATTCACTAGCTTGTCTTTTTGTGGATTTCTGGGCTGTCTTTTCATGATGTCACTCTCAGCCCTTTCATATGCCAGTGAAATAGCAGGCACCTGCATTAAAAAAAGAGGAAATGTAAATGTAAATGTCAAGAAAATCTCATGGCTTTCCCAAATCAAACAACAACAACAACAACAACAACAATAATAATAATAATAATAATAATAATAATAATAATAATAATAATAGCAGCAAGCAGTGTTCTATGGGATCCAAGCTCTCTTTGCAAAAAAACAAACAAAAAAAAACTGGCCCCCAGTGGCCAGTTCTTGCCAAATTACATAGAACAATACAGAAGCCTTAGATGAATACTCATCAGGTTTCATGATGATAGCTCAATACTAGTTGTGTGAATTGCATTCTGAAAGCTTTTGTGGATGAAGTAATTGGATGTTTTTTGCTATTTTGGATGTTTTTGAAGTATTTCAGTGATGATTAAAAATCCTGTTACAGATGTTGGCCATGTTTTTTTTAAATTAATATAGGTTATAGGTTAGCACATAGCTAAATCATACCAAAATACCAGATTAGCTCAATTTATTTGTGAGAACCCAGGAAATCCAGGGAAAAAGAATTTTGAGAGTATGACTTATGACAGTTCTCAAGAACATGTAAATGATAGCCCTATAGTGTCATCATTATGCTAATAGGTAGCTTGTGTAATCCTGATTAGCAAGATTAAAAGGAGTACAACCTCTTTACGAAATTTTATAGTATAATAATAATAATAATAATAATAATAGCTACAGCAGCTATAATAAATATAGCTGCAAGCAGCAATTAAGGGGGCCAAGCACTTTCTGATGCCAACACATAACAATGTAGAAAGCCCAGAAGCCATTGGGACCATCACCCCAGCAAGGCATCATGCCATCACATCATCACTTCCTGCTTTTGGTAGCCCTACTAAGTTTCAAATTAACTCAAGGCTCATTTTTTAACTTATTTGCCAGTTATGGACAAAATATACTGCAAATCAAAAATTCGAGAAACAGCTTTTGTTTGGATTGGTCTATGATACAATGCTGTGATGCAAATTTTGTGATAACTGGACAAATTCAAATTCTTTACATCAACATCATTCAGCACCTTCCAGGAAACTAAGAGAAAAAAGAGTCATGATTTGGTGTTGAACATTTCAAATGTTATGAGCCATTTTGGAAGCTGTTTTGGAAAAAAATCAAAATGGCAGAAAATCAAATATGGTGAAAATTAACACCATGGTGTCTGTTGAACTTGGCTTGACCCAAAGAATCAGAGGAAAGTGGAATCATTGTGTTGCAATTTACTCTATTGGTGCCACTACAGGGCTTGAGCCGTGTACACCAAAATTGCTGTGAAAGTAGCTGAGACAGTCCTCTATCACTGTGCTAAATTTCATAAAAAGCATATGAAGAGTTCTATGGGCTGCCATAGACTCCCATATGTTGTTATAATAATAATAATAATAATAATAATAATAATAATAATAATAATAATAACAACTTACCATGTCAGTTCCCAAGTCAATACAAAGTATAGTGACAGTGCCAAGAGGGAGAGGAATGCCAGCAATGATGAAGAGGAGGAAGGGGGAAATCTCAGGAATGTTACTGGTTAAGGTGTAAGCAATTGATTTTTTCAAGTTGTCAAAGATGAGACGACCTAAAGAGAGAATTATATTTGTGTTACTTATTTGGCTTAACTCAAACCAAACTTGAAAAACATGCAATTCATTTTTTTTAACCTTCTTCTACTCCAGTAACAATGGAAGCAAAATTGTCATCAAGGAGAATCATATCAGCAGCCTGTTTGGAGACATCAGATCCAGCAATACCCATTGCTACACCAATGTCAGCCTTCTTCAGAGCAGGAGAATCATTAACACCATCACCAGTCACAGCCACAATGGCACCCTGTCAGTAAATAATGTTAAATGTTAAAGATATTTACTAACTTAAAGGTTAAACTTTCACTTTATTAAAAGTATTAGTAAAACTAAAAATAGTTTATACTTGTCTCTGGCAACCTTCCACGATAATCAGTTTTTGCTGAGGAGACGTTCTGGCAAACACAATCTCAGTGTGGTGTTTCAAGACATCGTCCAGCTGCACTGGTGTCATTTCCTTCAATTCTGCACCATGGACCACACAGGCCTTTGCCTGTCTGCAAAGATGATTTACAGTCTGGTGTCTTTTACTTGTTTAAAGAGTTTCAGAAATGTTTTACACTGTAAATATACACATTTATCACTTAAATCGGTCCACCAACAATGCTGTATCTGCAGCCCTACACTTTGACAAGAAGGGAACATATGCCAGAATGCTGTTCATTGACCTCAGCTCAAGTGTTGAAATCAAGAAATGATTCTACAGAAAGTGGTCACAAAGCTGAAGCTGCTGGCCTTCACTCCCTCCTGGATCCTGGACTTGCACAGAATGACCACAGACTGTTCAGATAGTCTGCAACACCTGATGCAGCACCATCACGCTGAGCACCTACACACCCCTGGGCTGCATGCATGCTCTTTAATGTTCACACATATCTATACTGTGAAGCACAGCTCAAACTGCATCATCAGGTTTGAAATTTGTGCTTAACACAATAGCCTCAATTGTGACTCATCAGCAGCAACAATGAGACAGCATACAGAGCGGAGGTTGAGTAGCTGCTGCACTGGAGTCAGCTCAACTATCTGTCTCTTTATGTTGACAAGACAAAGGGGATGATTGTAGACTTTAGGAAAACCAGGGTGCACCACTCATCACTGCTCATCCATGGCTGTCCTGTAGAGATAGTGTCAACCTGTAAGTTTCTCGGAGTGCACATGTCTGATGACCTATCCTCAAAAAACCATGCTCCTGGCCAAAAAAGCCTAGCAGCACCTCCGTTACTCCCCCCATCTTTACCACATTTTGCAGATGCCTCATCGAGAGTGTCCTCAACCAGCTTCATCCCTATCTGGTAAAGGAACTGCAGTGCATCAGACAGCATGACCTTGCAGCAGATAGTGAAGACAGCAGAGAACGTAATCTGTGTCCATCTGCTTCCAAAACAGGACATACAGAGTACCACAAATGCTGCCTCAGTAAAGCCATCAGAATGGTGGCTGACCCCTAAACTTTTCGTACATTGGCCATCCAGCAGACTCCAGAACAGCTTCTTTCCACATGCTGTCAGGACCCCCAAAAATAAAGTGCCTTCCTCCCATCTCCCTTGGAATGAACAGGCATAACCTCCATGGTCACACACTAGTCACCTTAATCACTAAGCATCTCATCTCCTTATCTTGTTCTTTTTCATTACTATACCACATTCTTAAAAACATACTCAAAAATGTCACTATGCACTGTCACCTACAGCAGCATTACCTGTCATACAGTTACAGCATGAGAGTCACATGATTTCTAACACTCTTCTATCTAGGACTTCTATCCAGGTGGTAAAACCTACTCATCACGCACCAACCCACACTACACTATACTAATTAGTATACTGAATGTTGTACTGTTACAGTAATTATGTTGTGTGTTGTGTTGTATTTAATGTCTTGTGTTGTGTTTATTGTATTGTCCTCATTGTAAAGGTCCTTGATCAGCGTCTATTTATTGTCTTGTCCATTGTTCACTGCAACTTCCTAAGTTTGCATTGTTCACTGCAACTTCCTAAGTTTGCATTACAGGTGTGTTCACTGTTGTTACTTTCTGGAATGTTGCACCAAGGCCTTGCAGGATTCTATTTACTGCTGTATACTTGTACAGGGCTAGAATGATAATAAAGCTCTCTAATCTCTAATATTGTATTCATTAGGCAGAAGCTTTCATCCAAAACAGCTTACAGGTGGTTAAGGTACTTACTCAAGAGCCCAACAGTGACACCTTGGCAGTACTGGTATTTGAATTTACAACTATCCAAACAGTTGCCTAGAGCCTTAACTGCTAATTTATTGAAAAGTTTTGTTTGAAGCAGTTAGTGGTGAGTAAACAGGTTATTATGTGTGTTAGCAACAGGCTACATGAAAAGTCTATTTTTGGTTATCTGCCATGTAAGTCAAATTGCATCTTTCAGTGAAAGTATGCAGTCCTTGTCCATATCTGTTGATGAAACATACCATACCCTTTAGAGAATGCTAGAGGTCTGGCTTAGAAGACTACTGAGGCACCACTACATAGCCTATTTCATAATAGACATTGCTTAGAGCAAATGAAAAATTCCAGGTAACCTGGGGTTGACGTCTCCAACAGGGACATTCAGACGAGCAGCAATGTCTTCCACAGTTTCATTGCCTTCAGAGATGATACCCACACCCTTAGCAATGGCTTTAGCAGTAATTGGATGATCTCCTGTAACCATGATAACCTGGAAGCACAGGTAAGTATTTAAATATGAGACAAATGATAATCTAATTACATTCTTACAAGGTGTCCTGCATAGAACTGCTGCATAAAGTAAAGAGTTTACCTTGATTCCAGCACTCCTGCACTTAGCTACAGCATCAGGTACAGCTGCCCGGGGAGGGTCAATCATTGACATGAGGCCAAGAAAGCATAGATTCTCAGTAGTGAAGTTTACATCCTCTGTGTCAAATGTAAAGCCCTCAGGGAACTGATCATCAGGGAGACTGAAATGGCAGAAACCTGGAATGTAAAGAATAGCACAGTCTATAAAACGTAAGTCAACTTCTCTCAAAATATCAAATTGTCCATTTTGCATCTTTGTATTCAATTAGACTTTCTCACCTAATACCCTTTCTCCAAGGCTCCCAAGCTTTACATAGGCATGTTGGAAAGCATCTTTCAACTCTTCATCCAAGGGTTGCTCTTTCCCCTGAATCATAATGGTTGAGCACCTGTACAGAATGCTCTCAGGGGCTCCTTTCATTACTAATATGTGCTCAGGTTCTGAAGAGTTGGGGTTTTTGTGGACTGAAAGCTTATGTATGACAGTTAAACTTCTGTTAGGGTTAACAATGATAATCAAATAATCGCATAAAAAGTTATTTTAAGGTTAAATCTAAACACCTGGTATTTGTTGGTGGAGTTGAAGGGGATCTCAGCAAGCTTTGGATATTTGTCTCTCATTTCCTTCACTGAGCCACAGCAGAGCTCAATACACTTTAACAAGGCAGACTCTGATGCATCACCAGCTGTATCTCTCTGTAAGATAAGGAAATGCACAAAATAAGAAATGGTTTTCTTATTTCAGCATTCTTGCTCCTTGCATGATGACAAATAACCTTTAATAGGTTGCAAACCTATCAATGGCATAGCTAATATATGCATATGTAGTTATAAAAACTCCAGAAATAGTAGATCAAAGAACATTAAAAAATGACCCAAAACTTTTAATAATTATACAAACCTTAAGTATTGGTACTTTACTCTGATCACCAAGGAAGACTGCACGGTTGCACAGGCCAGCTACACGAGCAAGGGCAGACCAAGTGGGAGAGCTTCTGTCAAAAGAGGTTCCACTTTGGTCCTCTGTGGTATCTGCTTCATGAATTTGATTGTCAAACCACATATGTGCCACAGTCATACGGTTTTGGGTCAGCGTTCCTGTTTTGTCTGAGCAAATAGTGGAGGTGGATCCAAGTGTTTCTACAGCTTCAAGATTCTTTACTAGACAGTTCTTCTTTGCCATACGTTTAGCAGTTAGAGTTAAACACACCTGTAACAACAAATAATTAAAATTTTTAATATTTAAAAAAAGTATAAGTACTATTGACCACTTTTTTGGTTCTTGATTAAAATCTAAAAAGGTTCTTGATTTTAATTCATAAAAATGATTATATTAACTTTGATTCTATGAGTTTAATGTAGAACTATCATGGAAATTTTTAGGTACAGTACTTACAGTTACTGTTGCAAGCAGACCCTCAGGCACATTGGCAACAATGATTCCAATCAGGAAGATGACAGCCTCAAGCCATCCATATCCAAGAATTAGGGACAAGATGAAGAAGGACACACCCAGGAAAACAGCCACACCAGTAATAATGTGGATAAAGTGTTCAATCTCTATGGCAATGGGTGTCTTTCCACCCTCAAGACTTGAAGCAAGAATAGCAATACGACCCATAACTGTGTGATCACCAGTGTTGATGACAATACCTTTAGCTGTACCTGAGAAAGAATATATTTTTTTAGTTAAATGTGCATTTTATTAACTATCTTTTGTTTTGTAAAGAGCTTATTTTATAGTTCAAGTGTACATTTGTACCTTCCAGGCAATTTGTGGAAAAGAACACAATATTCCTTGTCTCTAGAGGATTTTCATTTGAGAAGTCAGGAGTACGAGTTTGCGGCTCAGATTCTCCAGTAAGAGAGGAATTGTCCACCTGCAAGGGCATAAGTATAGATGTCATTCTTTGTCTGCTCAGCTAGGCTTTAAGTTATCCTTCCCAAAATACTATTATGGTAGCTATTTATGGTATATGGGGTAACTCCTGTGCATACCTAATGTTTTTGTTTTACTTATCTGGCTATATTCTTGTTAGCAAAACATGTATTTGAGTACGAGTGATCTTTGTGGCTCTGGTAGTATGGTGGTAACTGATTGCAAAAGACAGCTATTTCATAAAACATGCAAATATATTCAGGAAAAACAATTGATACAATTCATTGTAAGCAAATTTTGTCACTTTTTTTGTTATTTTGATTTCTATTAGTTCAGACTTTGACTTCTTCCAGGTTTTTTTTTTAACCCCAAAAGTTAACTTTTAGATATTGGCTTTCACAAGCAATATACAAGAGGAACCAAGAGGAAACCCACATGAACATGGGGAGAACATGCAGAGAAACACAGAAAATAACCTGAGAATGGGGATGGAACCTGTGATCCCAAGAAGGATCCATCTTGGGCAATGCGCTACCCAAGAAGAGCTGTTGTCTTACCTTGCATCCATGAGCAGCAATAATACGCAGATCGGCAGGAATTCTATCACCACCTTTGATTTCCACCAAGTCGCCAACAACAACCTCTTCAGCATTAATGCTTTTTCTCTCACCATCACGAATAACCAAAGCTTGCTATATAAGAAAAATGCAGTTAAATGAAGGCATAGATGTAGACATCTTCTATTCTTTTGTATAGCTTTATTGTATTTTACATGGGGAACAAGATTCTTGAAGGAGTCCATGATCTTTGAGCTCTTAGCTTCTTGGTAGTATGAAAAGCATCCAGTAATCAGCACCACTGTGGCCAGCACAATACCCAAGTACAACTATAAAAAAAAAGTAAATCTTATTATTTCCTTCATTAATATGTTTAGAAAAAAGATATCAATGAGTTATATAAAAATAAAGAAAATTTAACATTAACCTTACATTATCATTTTCTGGTTCATTCTCAGTAGTAATCTGAATCGCAAAAGCCAAGAAACAAAGAAATGCTCCAATCCACAGTAGTGTACAGAATCCACCAAAGAGCTGTTTACAAAATTTGACCCATTCTGGGGTGGTGGGAGGAGGCGTCAGAACATTGGGTCCATCACGTTCAAGGATCTCCTTTGCTCGTGAACCAGACAAACCCTTCAAAAGTAGGAGAGAATAAAATTTGAAATAAGTTATTAATTAGTGCTATTAGTTATTAGTTTTAAGACAACAGAATCGATTGAGTTTCTTTTTAAATTCAGTGGGATAATAAATATTTTGCATTGTCAAATACTTATATTATATAATTATATTATATTATTACTTATATAATACACTATATTATGTTTTATTACAGTGAAAAATGAAAGGAAAACTAACATATCTTCTTAACGTGTTGGGCCACCAACAGCCACCAGTACAGTTTGTGCAATGTGCCTTGCCATAAACTCTATTATTTTCATCCTTAATAAACTGTGCAGTGAGCGCTCATGCCCTGTGGATGGGGAGTCTGAAATTAATACAAGTGTACTGTGTGTTGTTATTTTGTTATTTGCATTCAGCAACTATATTAACTATATATACTATATATACTTAAACAGAACTGTAGCTGTACCAAATGTCAGCTTGGTCAGATTTACACAACACAAATAAACAAGAACCAAAACATGGGCTCAGTTGATTGAGATAGATCGAAAACTATAACTAGCAAATTGAAAATGGGGAGAAAAAAATAGACACATTGCAAATTTCAGGACCTCACTTTTCTGGCTTCATTATTATTATTATGGCTTCATGATTTATAATTTAATGTCATGGCCTCTTCAGACATCTGTATAACTTAGATTTGTAAATGGATTTTCATTTTTTCTGACATTTACTGGATTTATAAAATGTGAATGCATCCATCCACAAAAAAAAACTCTAAAAATCGACCATGTTGAATATCACTACACATAAGAATTTCCTTCCATACAACCTTTGTAACTGTATACCTGTAAAATAACAGCATCAAAATTCTGAATTTTAGAAATTCTCTAAAAATTATCTGGTCATTAAAACATTAAGATTTTAGATGAGTTTAAACAACTTTTTTCAGTGATTAATTTTCTCTTCCAAGAGATCTTCTACTCACTCTGTTAATGTCAGTGCCATATTTATGGTGCAGTTCATCTAAGGATAACTTGTGATCATCCTGGAAGGGTAAATATGATTTAAACATTAGTCATGCAATAAACATCCATCAGACATTTTTCATGATTCCATTTTTGAGACAAAAATATAAATGCAATTATATAAAAATATTTTAATGTATTGTTTTCAGTATAATTTTTATATTCTATGAACTGTAAAAAAATACAAAAAAATGCAATTCTTACTAGATCCACTTCTTTCTTAAGTTCATTTATGTCCTTCCTCTTTTTCTTCTTTTTTTCCCCTTCTTCTGAACTTGCAGCCAGCATGTACTTATCATTTCCTGTCTGCACAAAATTTGTAAAAGATTAACATGAAAAATTGCATTGCCCGGTTTAAAGTAATAATTAAATAGCAAGTACAAAAATCAAGATTAATTTAAGCACATTATCCACTTACCCCTAACCCCATTTCAAGTTTTTGTCTAGTCACTAATCAAAGTATATCCTTGTCCAAACCTGGCAGACAAACCTTTATATCTTAGCAATTCATCAGTCAGAAGGGAGGAGTTATGGTCAAAAATGGAGGTCATTTTACTTCCTCCATGGCAACCAAGCAGTTTCCCCAAAACATCTGGGAAAGGGGTGAATTGTTTGTGGAAAAGTTTTTAAAGTATTGTAGATACACAAAGCGTCCATACAGGTAGGTAATTTAAACTCTTCAAGTGTGTTTACATAGTAATATACCAATATTACCCACCAATATTATCCATGTACTTCTTGGAATATTTAAATATTTATCACATAAACAAATTCTACATATGACCATCTACATATTACATTATTATATTTCAAGTAGTTTTTGTAGATCAGTTTGCTCTTTTTATGATATGTCAAATTTCAGTAAAACTTTAGTTAGTGTGGTGTTTATAGGCATACAAGAAAGTAATATTAACCTACGTAAATACACTATATGGCCAACCTGATGATCACACTCATATGTGATTTTTGAATATCTCACTCCAGAATTAGACTCTCAATGCTTTTATACTAACCTCCACTATTCTGGGAAGGCTTTCTACTAGATTTTGGAGAATGGCTGTGGAGATATATCCATTGAGGCACTGATGTTGCACAAGGAGGCCTGGGGAGCAGTCGGTGTTCCAGTTCATCCCAGAAGTGTTCAGTGGTTTTGAGGTCAGGGCTCTGTGCAGGCCACTCAAGATCTTCCACTCCAGTCTTGGCAAACCATGTCTTCATGGACCTCACTTTGTGCACAGGAGCATGCACCATGTCATGCTGGAACATGTTTGGGCCCCTTAATTATGACAGCTGACCTGATAGGTCAGTGTACTTCTGGCATAATGGGAGCGATGTCACTTGTCAAAAACAAAAGACAATTTACATAACTGTAATGACAGTGTCATGCCATTGCCATAAATATAATAAAAATATTATCAGCAGTCTTAAGATATTCACTTTATTAAAAAGTCAAATAAAAATATAGATCATTTTAATTGCAATGTAATTGCTGTCGTTGGTAAAACAGTGAGTATGCTTTGAGATTTGAGTGCTATACAGCAGGTTCTAACGCCAGTGTTACCACCATATACCAGGTGCAGAAGACACTGTAGGGAATCATTTGCAAATGCCTACCTAATCTAAATAATGTTTACCCAGAAAGGAACACCATACAGTAGAACCATGGCATACCCTTGCTTAGTTGATAACGTTGGTCCAGATGGTAAAACAGGATTATATTCCTGACCCATACTGAGGAATCCAGTCATTAGCTCTCTAGCTTCTCAGTGTGAAGCCCTAATCAGAGTCATGGACAAGCAGCTAAATTGCCTCTAAATTAATAAATGTAATGAGAAGTTTGAGTTAAAATCCATATCACTGCTCATATCCTTGAGAAACTATGTTTTTGATGGGCTTTATTGTGAGTGTGGTACATCCCTGCCAAATTAGAAAACCAGAAGAATTACAATCAATCAATCAATCAATCAATCAATCAATCAATCAATCAATCAATCAATCAATCTTCATTTAGAATGAGATTGTGGTATTTGTAGTCATTTCTTTTTTTTACATTTTTCTGGTAGAGTATTTATTATTATTCAATCGCTTCTCAGATATTTTATGTGCTATTTTATCCATGAAAGAATCTGCTTTTGTGGATACACATCACAAGGCTATTTAGACTTGCCAGAAGAAGCTTTGGAGGAAGGATAAAGTCATGATAATGCCAATCTCCTTATCTATGGTGGTAGAGATTTTATATATTTACTGGTAAATCCTGGTATGATGCAAACAAATTTAACTTTGACACTTAACTTAAATAGTAAGAAAATGGTTGCTGCTACCAGAAGTATAATATTAGATAATTTCTGGAAAACAACAAAGCTTTAATTAAACACAGATTGTTATTAGTCGTTCAGTTGTTAATTACTCTTTTAGTTATGTATGTACATATATATATATATATATATATATATATATATATATATATATATATATATTCCTTCATTAGTATTTGATACTCAGAAAATTTCATTTAATTACCATGAATTTGTTGAAACAATTCAACAAATACATGATTTTGAATCCAGTATTAACTTAACTGGCAAATTTAGTTAACTGCAATTCTTGAGAAAGATCATGACTGTAGTATGTCCTGTCCCTAACACATGTTGCTTACTCACGCTCACCTACTGTCTCCTCCCTGTGTATTTTACTGTTACTGTTTTTTTTGGCCTCAAGTGTGTTTTGACCATAAAATCACAGCAAAATACTGTGAACTTTTAGTACAGAGACTTAGTACTTTAGTACAGAGAACCAAAGTATGTTTTTTTTTTATTTCTGTACTGTTCTGCACTTTATAGATTAAAGTGCAGTTTAAAGTGATTAGGAGTAATTATTTAAATAAAAGGGAGAAATTAAACACAGTAATGCTTACAAAATAAAAAAGCAAATAAAAATATAAATAGGAGGTTTTTTAATTAAGAAATAAAAAAAATCAATTTGCAATTAGCTCTTGTCTAGACATATAAATTACTTGACAAATGTTTAGGTCGTGAAATTCTGAAGCATTGGTTTTTAAAAGGTTTATGCAATGCTTATGAATGTGTTATAAAGTGCCTATGTAGGTACGCTACAAACAGTGTCACTAGTATGATACAGCTGGTCATACAGTTTGGGTGAATATAAAATGTTTAATTTTAAATTTTACTGAATTATTGAATTCCATATACTATGCTATACTATTTCTTTCGGCTTTTCCCTTCAGGGGTCTCCACAGCGAATCACCACTCTCCACCTATCCCTATCTTCTACATCCTCAACACTTGCACCCGCTAGCTTCATATCCTCATTTATTACCTCCATATACCTCCTCTTTGGCCTTCCTCTTCGCCTCCTGCCTGGCAGCTCCNCATGAGCTGTCCCTCTGATGTACTCGTTCCTAATCCTGTCCAACCTCGTCACTCCCAAAGAGAACCTCAACATCTTGTCATGACAATTGGAGTTAAAGAGAAGAAATAAGTTCACATAGCTTAAAGGGGCTATCATGTTTTACAGTGTGTTTGAGAAACAGCAACTCAGGGGGAAAAGCAGGGGGAAAGAATTAAAACTAAGGCTCAATAAGGCACGTTAACAACGACAAGACTTCACAAATAAACAGAGGGTATAAAAAGGCAAACTAATGATGAACTAACACAAATTAGCTGGAAGTACAAATGACAGAAAAGGGGTGGAGCCGCGACCAGGAAATGTTCCATGCACTGAGGGGATTCACACAATAACTTACTTCAAACTCCCAGAACAGTCGCTTGTCTCACTTCTTTTTTAAAGATTGTGTGGTTATTGTGCATTTTAGTTTTTTTTTTCCAACTATCATAAATTACTAATACTATTATACAATTTCAGTACTGGTATAAAGATACATATTGCAGTATCAGCATAAAAAAAAGGATTAGAATTTACTCCTATACGTTTTGCATTAGATTGGTGAGCAACACATCCAATATCAAGCATGTCACATTTAAAGAGAACCTATTTAAAAAGCATGACAAAAAGCATGGTACATCCCCCAAAACTCTGCTCTCATGAAAGATCAGGCATTTCACAAAATCAAGGCAGCACAAAGGAAGACACAGTGTAAGGAACGAGTGAGACAGAGTCTCAGACTGACATTTCCTACATTTGCCTGGAGCCATTTTCTCTACTGAAACATTAGGCCATTAGTTACATCCTAATGATCCTAGCTGACTTCCTCTGATGTAGTACAGAGTCTATATTTAGGTCCATCAGGTGCTTGGGTGTATTGACGCATTAAAAAAGGAAAGGAGAAATGGATGACTGCCAACAGTCAAGATGTACAGTTTGATCCTAGAGCCAGTTCTCGATCCAGAGACATAGTAAGAGCTGGATGACCTCCCGTAATAACTGAAAAGTGGCGCATAACATTTAAAATACGTGTCAGTGCTTCACTGTGAATTTACAGCCACCGCATCTAGACCTTCAGAATATCTGTCCTGGTGTAGATCGCTTAAATATTTATTTATACTTCACCCATGTTACATGACCAACACTGTCTATACCTGTGGAGGTGCTGGAGGCTGAGACACACTACATTTTGAGTACTGCCATTTTCTACCTGTCTATCTGATGTTAATTATATACATGTCTAATGTTAGCAAAGTCAGACATGCACTGATAGATTATATTCCACATTAATGAACTCAAAACATTCTCCATTTACCGTGACAGAAAGTGAGTGCATCATGTCATTCAAGCGAGAAAATCAAGGCGAGGTGAGAGATAGCTAACGTGAGATGGAGGAAGGGGGTGGGGCTTCCAGGGTGTCAGGTGATATCAGAGAGTTCAAAACACTTGCCCACCTCTCAATCACTTCAGGTTCATATGTCTATTGGCTCACGTGCTGTTTTCATTAGAGGAAAAAAAGCAGACAAATTCGGAGCTCCTATGCGAAATGCGTAAGAGGTGGAAGGTCTGCAAGTGTCTCCATAGCACAATGGATATATACTTAGCCACTCCCACAGAACTCCATAAAAGGCCGAGAGCTGGAAACGGCAAAATGATGACTAAACTGTGAAAGAGCGCCTCCTAAACGCAGCATGTGCTAAATCTTCCAGTAATGCAGCTCGGCTACTGCAGCTTCCACAGACAAACACTAATGCTTCCTTCTTTTATAGGGTGCCATTACTTTTGTAATCGTTTACCTCATTTTACGTGTCATGATTTATGAATATGTTTTGGATTGCTTTCTTTTGAGTCTTCATTATGATACGCATGAGTTTCACGACATGTTCATTAACTTGGTTTGTAACTGAAATAACTCAGTGATTAATCCGTTTATAAAATCGCAGCATCTCATCGACAATGCTACGACTCGAAGCTGATCAGTCGAGGTTCGCGTTAGCGAGTCTCCTTATACGCAACATTTTACACAAACTCCGGAGCTCTTGTAGGATGCAATAAAATTCTCACTAATTTCACTTCAGGAATACTGAACATACCGCTTTCCGTGTGAAAATGCTCCTGCGAATAATTTACGAATAAATTTGTTCCCATTTGTTGACAAATGAGGTTCGGTATTTCAAGCATGTGCATCCAAAACCTTCGCCTCTGTGTGTCAAAGAAAATGTGATCAGGTTCGCAAAATCTTATAAGCATGATCATGATACAGTATTTGCAAAATAAGGTGTTGAGTCATTATGCATATGCGGTAAGATACCGTGCAGCCAGCCCTCACATTACTATCAGTAAGCACACACACACACACACACACACACACACACACACACACACACACACACACACACACTCAGGTCTACACATCTCTGGTTTCGGAGAAAGCTATTAGAGAAGCAGGGCAGGCTTGGCTGCTCTCTCTACACCATCATTACTGGGAAGAGGAAGGGTACAGAGTAAAGGCGGCAATGGCAGTAAAGGCTGCTATGTGTAGATCCGTCTCTCCATCTCGTTTTTTTTTAAACACTCTATTAATAATCAATGCTAAGTGCTGGAATATCATCATGGTTCCTAAGAGAACATACAGAAACCTGGTGATGGTGGGGGGGATTGCCACTGTATCAACTTCTCAAAAGTACATCAATAGGAAGGAGCTTATTACCTGCACTTATATGGTACATGCCTACAAATCCCAGTGTATGGCTCTCATTTCAGCTAGGTACTTAAACGCGGCGTGAGTTAGCATGCAGCATCTCTACATGTGTTCACATGCAGACATCTTCTAATCATATTGGGTAATAATAATTCCGAAATCAAACGAAACCTGTCTTCTCCACTGCAACCCTTCTCGGTCCAAGCTAGCTAATGTAGCTAGCTAATACACTTCATTTAAACTTAACTGAGCATGCAAGTGGGCTTTTCACGGCCAATATTTAAACCTGGAAAATCCAAAAGTTGAATAAAATGTAACATGACATGCCTGATTGTTTAATCCTACGTATTCTACATAATCTCCTAGCCATTGTAAAACACCAAAGCTAGCATATGTGTCATTTATAAGGAATATAGAAATATTATTAAAGATGGTCTAATAAATCTAATAATAATAAATCTAAAGCAGTTTTTTTTAAATCATTGCTAAATATTAAAATGTCAAAAGTACAATTAGCAGATGGAAGCTAATGCTTGTAGGTTTTGTTTGCTATTAGCAATATTAGCATCTCTGTTATTTTGTTCATCTGAAGTGCAGAGTACTCGAAACTGTACTCGTGTGAATGGACTGGAGGTATGGCTTTCTGTAGATTTCTTCAGTTTGCTACCATCATATACTTTTTTAACTTCAGCTAGTGGTCCTGTGATTCCTGTGCAAACAGCAAACTGTGGACAGAAATCTGAATAAAGTGCTTACAGTGCTGAAGGTGCTGTAGTGTTGTTGTTTTTCTGAAAAACCCTAGAGGGCATATTTTGATATCTCGAAACCAGAATGAAGACGCCCCCTGTTTTTAGGACAGGATCTCTTCCTCTTCCGGAGACTCTAAAAAAACAGATAATACCCAGGATAATAGTTTGCATGGAAACATGCTTAGTGACACATTAATGTGATTAGAATGGCACAGAAGTGAGAATCAGGTGAAGCAGGGTTGTCCAGCCCTTTGTGGATAAGATCGGACACCCTTGAGTTAACATGTCATTAGCTCTTGTTTGCTTGATGGTGTCTCCAGCTTCTGTGCCAGCTCCTCCTGCTCCACACCCTTTGATACTGTTACCAGCTGTCCCTCAGGATTAGTCTTGCTGTGTCTGGTTTGTCTCCCCTGTGTCTCATTCTGTAGCCATAGTCTGTGTGTTTGTTTGTCTGTATCTCAACTGCTTTCTGAGAATTATTTTTTTGTTTCTAGTGCACAGCTCAAGTTCCCTTGTTCCACGTTCTCCTGAGAACCAGTGACCTTTATCTGGATATACCTGTGGTTGATCTTTGCCTCCACATACTGCCTGCTGAAGCGTTACACCAAAATAGTATGTTCCTTGACCCTCATATGATCTGTGGCCTCGACATACTGCCATCTGTACTGTAAACCCAGTTAATGTTCTTCAACCTTGTATGACCTTTGAAAGGTGAAGAGAAAGAACTGTATTTTCCAATATGACCTCTGCCTTGCACACACTGCCCTCTGTAGCATAAACCCAAGAGTAACCTATGTTCCCCAGCCTTGGTTTGACCTCTGGGCTACACAAACCCAAGCTAGCAGAATGTTCTCCAACATGCATATTCCATTTGGCCTCCACGTACTGCCCTGTGGAGTGTAAACCCGTGAGACTGGTATGTTCCACAACTGTCATATCTGTCATATCTGTCACACTGTCAAATCTCCACATTTAGCTTGCAGGCTTCGAAAACAGAAAAAAAAAAACAGCATGTCAACCTTCATACACCCTCTGACTCTAGATCCACCTGGAGAGTGACCCTGAGAGGACACCATGGTCCATGAGCATCGTGCGACCTCATACGACTCGCAAGGCTTCTACAACAGAGAGAACAGGATTTTAACCTTCATGTGACCTCTGGCCTTCTCATACTGGTCTTTCGGAGTCTAAATGTGGAAGAACGTTATGCTCTGTCAGGCAAATATGAACATTAGCCTCCATCTAAAGAGGAAAACTGAGAGAACATCATGGTCCATAGCCTTCATATAATCTCCACGTACTGCTCCTCAGCATGTAAAACAGAAAGAACAGTATTTCAAACTTCATATGTCCTCTAATTTCCACATCCTGGCCTCAGAAGTGTATACCTACTAGGTATACACATTATATTCCATATAAGAATGTTATGTTCCTTTGCTTAAATTTGAACTTTAGCCTCCAGATGTTGCCCTGTGGACTGTAGACCTGAGACAACATCATGTTCCACAACCCTCAGAGGACTCATGGCCTTCACCAATTTATCAGAAAACTCCACATACTGCCCTATATATAGTACACCTGAGAGAGCAGTAGGTTCCACACCGCTCATATGAGCTCTGGCCTCCATTTACTGCCCTCTGTAGTGTCCACGTGAGAGAACAGTATGTTCCACAACTCTACTACAACTGTGCAAACACGTACATGCGCATGGTCCATTAGGAGCTCCCTGGAGTGTAGGTCACTCACAGGCCAGAGCCACATAAAGGAGTTTTTATTATTTCCTCTTACATAACACTGGGGTAAAGCTGTGCCTAATGCCTCTCCTCCTTCAGGCCTTCTCTGAGAAAGGCTTTCCTCACTGCTTTCAAAAAGAAGGCACCCAATTACATAATCCGCTTTTTTCCCCCATACATTTCTCAGGCTTTGTGCAAAAAAATGACAAGAAAATATCTCAGGCACAAACCTAGCAGATAGCATGTGAATGTGAAAGTACACGAGCCAAGGCAGCGCTTTATGATAACACTGCAGTCAATCATGGTGGTAAAGGCATTCAAATAAGGCGACCCTGTCGGACCCGTGTGATAGAGTTCACCGTCACTCTATTAGTGCTGTCATTCAAGCCTTGAATAGCGAGGAAGAGCAGAAGGAAGACCTGCAGAGAGGAACAGAAGAGCAGAGGCGAAAAGGAGAACGCGAAAGAGAGAGTGAGAATCCGAGGGTGAGAAAGCCAATAATCACGCTGTCTCAACAGTAAATCATCCACATTATGCGTTTCCTTTTCAGACTACACATTTGTCTGTGTGTCATTGCGTACATATCGCTGCGAGTGTGTCATGGTGTACTGCATGACTAATAATCCAGACTGCAGTTCTAATCTTCAGAAATATTTAGCATCTGGTTCGCAAATGAAAGGCTTCTTTCGAGCAGTGTCTAACAGAACAGATGACATATAGATGGATTTGCACTTCTCAAAATCAGTTGATGCCCAAGTCTCTAGAGGATAATCTCACCTGGATTCAGTATCAAAGAGCTGCTGCTGTAATCATAAAGACTGTCCGGTGCTCATCCCAGGACTCTGCTCATACTGAACATCCTGTAAACACACTCAGTACTGTCTTTACTCTTCTACACCTGCATACTGCATTGATTTATAATCACACTATCCGGTGTTTCTGTTTTGACTCTGGTTCCCCTCAAGGTTTCTTCCTCATGTCATCTCAGGGAGATTTTTTTTTTTCTTTTCTTTTTTTTTGCCACTATCGCTTGTTCACTGGAGATCTAAAGCTGCTTTGTGACAATATCTACTGTTAAAGGCACTATAGAAATAATGAACTGAATTGAATTTATTCAAGAAATACAGTATGTTCAGTTCTTTTCTGCTAATTTCAAAAAAGCAGCACGCAGTCACAACCCTCGGTTTCTAGCTAGCTCACTGAGTCTGTGCTCAGCCGAGTGTGTGCTGCCTCATGAGTCAGTGTGAAGCCAGACAGCACAGCTGGGCTCTGAAAGCATGGAGATGCAGAGTGACTCCATTCACCATAACGACAGCTGAATGGACTTATTCATCACAGTGCATCATCATTAACTGTCAATCATCCTATCCCCCCCTACCTACCACTAACCACAAAACAAAAAATCATGGCTGTGTTTCAAATGTCATACTGGCATATTCAATTCAATTTTACTTGTATGCTGCTTTTCAATATACATTGTCACAAACCAGATTAACTGAAATCTATATGTAGATTTAGATCCCTAAGGAGCAAGTTAAACTCCCTGAGATGATATGAGGAAGGAACCTTGAGAGGAGCCAGACTCAAAAAGGAACCCATGCTCTTGGTTGACATCGGGTATAAATCACTACAGCATACAGGTATAGAAGAGTAAAGACAAACAGTAATAAGTGTGATGAAAGGATGTTCAGCATGAGCAGATTTTGAATAAGTGTCCTGAAATTAGCACAGGGCAAACTCTTAGTTGTCTCAGGCAGTTCTTAGGTACAAATCTACAGTATCCAGGTGATCTTATTAACCGAAGCAAGCACAATTCAAGCACAAGTTCAGATGAGTCATAAGTTGAAACTCAAAGAAGAAGTAGTATCAGGTTGAGATACCTTCCCCGGCAGGTCCAGAGGGCAAGATGAGAGACAGGAGCAGAAATGTGTCAGGATGAGGTACTATCTCAGGCAGCAGGAGTGCACTTTACACTGTGCCAGTATGTACTATATACTACATACTATTTGGTTTAGTAGTATGCAGTCCAAGTATACACTGCTTTAGCCTTAATTGTTTTGTAAAATGTGTGCATTCAGAGTTGAACGCTCCCAGTATGGACACTCTTGGTGAATAGGTCTGAGGTGAGAGATCAGATGATGAGTGATCCTAAATACCTCCATGAACGGTACAAAAAAGTGTACCCTGTCTGGATTAAGGTTCCTGGAACCCACCAGTAAAGCTAGGTCTGAAGGTGGTGTCCACAGATGAGTGGGCCACCCACAGAACCTGGTCTGGTTCAGCACTTGCAAGATAAGGAGTGGGGATCAAGTGCAATGCCATAGTGCTACTGGGAGAATTTAAAGCTGGGGATAAAGGTGGGAATAATGGAGACACTTGGAGGAACGTGACTGGAAGGAATGGCCTCCAAAATCTGAACCACATTGGTGAAATTCTATTAGACTACTGTGCAAATCACAAGGTGTACTTGTTATCAGAGCACCTTGATCCAAAGGTCAGTGATCCATTGTGCGTATCATCAGACTTGAAGCCTGGTTCAGATGCCAGCCAGATTTACCGGGTAAACCCCAGAAGCTATTGAGCTAAGAAGACTTGAGAGTCTGAATGGACCATGTTCAAGCCCTCAGTCATAAAGACAGCTGCAAGAAGCTGTACCTGGAAGGCTACCTGTGCCTATCAAGGTGGTAACTGTAGCTGGGAAATTCAACCTGAGATGAACCAGTATGTCTTGGTCTCTTTGAAAACTGGAAATATTCAAGTTGTTCACAACGTCTGTTGTTCTACAGGGTGCCTTTGAACAATTGGTTTTTCTGCTGCACCATTCAGGAGGCCAACAATATGCCATTTTGAACACAAATAGCTTTCTATGACCCTTCTCACAAATTAGCCTAGTCTGCCTGGAATTAGAAGGCAAGCATTGTCCTGAGTTGGACTGTGCAGTTAATGATGCATGAGTCACCTGTCCTTCAGATATCAAAAGCATACCAAGCACTTTTTTTTTATCTGAAAACCCAAGCAGTTTTTTTTGCTTTTTTTTAATTCCATCACCACAGCCTGGGGAACAACAAAAATCTGAGGTTTGATGTTTGCTTGGGAATGGCAGGACATGAGCGCAGAATACCCTTGCAAAAATGGGAGAAAAAAAAAAACTGCTATAAAAAGCAAGAAAAGCACTTTTAATACAATCACAATTTATAAGTCTTCTAAGTTTATCCCAGCGTCCCTGCCAAAACACACTGTGTATTAGAGTAGTATGAATCAAATCAAATCTTTTTCAGATCTTCCGCACTGAGCAGATAGAGATATGACAGATGTAGTCTAAATGTTAAAAACGTGGCTGACTGTAAATGCTGTTCCTTACAGTTACTTTTTAACTGATAATGCCATTTGGTATTATAATTTTGTTAAGTAGATCGTATTCACATTTGTGATGTGTGACAATCACATTATACTGAATCCGATTATATAGTTTTGATTGAATTAGCTCCATTAGTTTGCTGTGATAGACGTATTGTATCAGACATATTGGCTTTTTAGTGATGTCGTTGAAGCAAAACATGGAGCAGTTTATTATTTTACTTTGATTTTTTGCATTAGCATTAGACTATAAGATGAGTGCTGAAAGAACAGACACCATGAAGCTGACTAACTGTAGAAAGGAGTCCGATTAGCATTGTGTATGTGATCTATTTCTTGAAATCCACCTGGAAACCTTGAGCATTGAACGACATACAGTGGAAATAAATCAAAGTCTTGAAGCTAAAGAGCACAGGGCTGCTTGAAGATAAAGAAGCAGCTAGCTATATAGCTTCCAGGTGCTATGCTAGCTATATAGTGGCCTGTGCCCACTGTAGCCTCAGATTCCTGATCTTGCCTGAGCCTCATTGTTGTGATGTCGTCTTCTGCTGTTGTAGCTCATCCTCTTCAAGGTTCGACATGTTGTGCGTTCTGAGATGCTTGTCTGCGCATCACGGTTGTAAAGCGTGGTTATTTGAGCTACTGTAGCTTTCCTGTCAGTTCAGAAATATAGAAATATAGAAATACAGAATTAACACAAACCAATTTCCAGTGTCTGTTATCTCGAACACGTTCAGTTGTGTATCTACTTCAGTTTTCTCATATAGCCGTTGGTCTTAGGATAGATATACAGTACATACAGTGGTAACTATTGTAAATATTATAGACCACAAGGAAAAAAAAAATCTTATTACCACAGCAATGGCTAATAAGAGGTCTCTGCTGCATGGATGCTTATGGAGCTTATAGATAGATGAAAGCCATTGTGGTCATCAGCAGGGCCACTCGATTACACATGGCATTCCGGCCATTTCCTCAAAAATCGCTGCTGGAAAAGCAGCACTACTGTGAGATCAAAGACCATATCCACTCAGCTCTATTCAGACGTGGATCTTTCGTGAAGCACACAGTCATCGCAGTCATCTGGATGCATGCTAACCTCTGGGCTTCTTTCACATTTAAGCAAAACATGAAATGACAGGAATAATAAAATGCGTCTTACTAGCAGGCGATGACGTCAAGAGATAACGCAGACTGATCCATGAAAGGTCACGTCAGGAGTTTAATAGCAATTTCTCTTCTCTCTGCTACAACCGAAAAAAAGAAAGAAAGAAAGAAAAAAAAAAAAACAGCCGAGAGTGCGTCTCTCAGGTCAAATGATCAAACCATTTTCAGGCAGTACTAACATTAATCTTCTGGGTGATAATGTGAAAATGTGAAAAAGCAAGTCTGGGATGCTGGCTGTCACAATAACGTCACTCTCATCTCACTCGGCCGCTATCTTACAGTGTTTTTCCACAAGTCCATTACACCTCGTAATTCGCTAACCGTGTGTCTGTTGCCACTTTGTGGCACTAGACTGTGTGGGAATGACTTTTGTCTCCTGGGTTGAGTTCGGTGTAAATTACATGCATTTTGTTCTTGCCATAAGAATAGCATATAGACAAGTCTCTCAAATCCCTGTTCTGTCTTCACGTGGTCCATGGAGATGGCACACACACTCATGGAGGTGCATCAGGCTAATAGAGATAGGAGCCACGTGCTGAATGTGAATGGTTGCACGTCTGTGTGTGAACGTGCACTGATGCAGTAGCAGTTTTTTTGTATATGTTATGTTTATGTCCTGTTTGAGATGACTGAAGCAAACTCTCCAAACATCCCCAAAGTGTAACTCACATGGCTATACAGAATTATACAGAAAGATGTAAGGACAAGATGAGGACAGTAGGTGCACAGCTAGCCAATTTGTCATGAAAAGAGTGCTAATAATGAAAGAACCTCGAAATAAAGCACTTAAAAACCAAAGGGCTACCACTGCTAAGTCTCATTTTCTTCCGAGCTCTCTTCATGTTTCGTCCATCACGATCTGCTAGCTTCTTCTTCTTCTTCTTCTTCTTTGGGCTTTTCCCTTCAGGGGTCTCCACAGCGAATCATCACTCTCCACCTATCC
>JAKKZN010000026.1:4491395-4506159 GCA_033441825.1 Pangasius elongatus
ATCTGGCCTCCCTAACTTTGTCCCCCAAACGTCCAACATGAGCTGTCCCTCTGATGTACTCGTTCCTAATCCTGTCACCATCTTCAGCTCTGCTACCTCTAGCTCTGACTCCTGTCTCTTCCTCAGTGCCACTGTCTCTGAACCATACAGCATGGCCGCTCTCACCACTGTCTTGTACACCTTCCCCTTGATTCTCGCTGACATTTTTCTATCACACAGAACTCCTGACACCTTTCTCCACCCATTCCAACCTGCCTGCACTCGCTTCTTTACTTCTTTTCCACAGTCACCATTACTCTGGACTGTTGACCCCAAGTACTTAAACTCCTGTACCTTCTTCACCTCATTTACATTTCTCAACAGTGTTCTAAATGTCAGGCATTTTGGAACCTCAAAGATCTCATGATTAAAAAAAAACAAAAAAAAACTAGTAATAGAATATTACACTGAGGTTTTTTTTTCTGCATTATTAAATCTTTAAGAATCTTTTCATTTTTTTTCTTCAAAATTTTAGATCTTTAGAATAACCATGCAGATGTTTAAGTGTAGACCTAATTTTCTTATATAAGTACATTCTTTCTCAATTTCTTTCGTTTCCCATCAGTCCTCTGAGATTGTCATCAGCTTGTATCTATGCAAAATAAAAGAAACATTATAACAGGTATGCACATAAAAATACATAAAATGCAATAAAACCAAAGCATATGGGCAAAATATTTGAAACAACAATTTTAATAAGGTGGTCAAGAATAAAAATAATTTATTTAAGAAATATTCACCGATAATTCAATTTGCCTTTCTCCAGTTAGGGGGGTTGCCCTTTATTGGTGTTTCTAAGAAACATGCTAATGTATGTCACAGAGCCACCATCTTACCTGTCTGAAGGGGAGGCGATTTGAATAAAGGTGAATCACAACAAAAGACTTCCCTAAACATGTAAAAGGTGGGGGAACTGTTTGTGTACAAACATTTAAGTATTTTAGACACACCAGGTGTCCATGCAGGTAGGTCATTTTAAGTGGTCAATGACAACCATCCAAAACTTATTAATATATGGGTTTCCTCTACACAATTAATCAAGAGATATTAATGCAATAATAGACATTCAGACTTATTATACTGTTACAAAATGTACCATTCACTTCCTTCCAAAAGGAACTAATATGTTCTCTGGGTCATCAGAAATGGCAATTTCTGTAGAAAACCTAACATCATGATAATTTATCTGATTGATTTTTTAATGAGAAGTAAAATGAGGTCAGTGTAACTGAGTAAAACAATTTTGAAGGTCATTTTTCTATGATAAAACACTTCCATTCTAAATCACAATCATAATATTGTATACATTTGTTAAAGGCTTTGTCACTGATGAACTTCACTGTGGCTGTGGGCGGGGACAACACATACCACAAAGAATACTATAAACATCACAGAGGGGGTGAGCTGTTTGTGGACATTTTAGGGACACAAAGCAAGACAAAACAGATCCTCACCAGCTAAGATCAGACTGATTATGAATATACTTCTCTAGCAGAGAGCACATGATAGTGAGAGGAAGGGTTTCTGTGGACAAATGCTGTTATTGGTGAGTGATTTTTTTTTTAAAGTGCTAGATAGTAAACTCATCCAAATTATATTTAAAGGTCTGGCATAACATTAAATGTTGAACCTGGTTTGGGCAGAGTTTGAAGTATTTCTCAAGAGATTATCAGGAGGATAAAAAAAAAGAAACAAAAGTGAACTTAAAGTGAAAACTTAAAGGTTTCAGCTTTTGAAATTTCTCAAGGAAGCCAACGAATTGAAAGAATTGGATTTTCAATTTTAAAAGTGTCTAATAAACTATGCTTGTATAGACAGTGTTATAATCAGTATTGAAATTTTTAAAAAACATCTTAAGACATAATAATCATAACCTAAATATGAATTAGATAAATCAAATTGTTTCAGTTTTTTCCGTCAGTATTATGCAATGTTTTCAAATCTCCATGAGATAACAATAACCCAGAGGTGAATTTAATTGCTTAAAGGGTTCTCTTTGATATCTTAGGAAATATAATGGGGATTCTCACTTGTGTTTCATTTAGGTATCAACTTTGTTATAAATGTTTCTCCTATAATTCATTAGGACAAAGAATGAGACAAAAAGAGACATGAGAAATTCAAAACAGAGAAAAAGATTCTATTGATAACAAGGCAAATGCTTTACCTTAACAGTAAATTTGACTGTAATTTACTGGTGACAGGGTTACCAGTAAAGTACTGTAAACAGCTGTAAACATATTTACAGTAAAGTAAATAATAGCAAAGTAACGTAATATTTTACGCAGAATAAAATATCACATGATCCATTACATTCCTCATTTGGCTGATGCTTGTAAAAAATCAACTTACAGTTGAGATTGTTCAGTGGGTTTTGCTCAAGAACATAACCACGGCAGTTTGTCAGTGCTGGGATTTGAACACACAGCCTTCTAATCTACAACTATTTTAACCTCTGTGTCACCACAACTTTTGCAAGTAACTTGCATTGATTCAATGTAATTTTAAACTAAACTTAATTTGAATTAATTCAGTGGTAGAAGTCATTTAATCAATGTAAGCTAGTTGAGCTGGTTGTGATGGTTCTGTGGTTAAAGCATTGAATTACAGATTAGAAGGTTTGGGAGCAAGACGCTTAACCTTTAGCTCAGTTGTCTCCTGCATCAATTGTAAGTTGCTTTAAAAGAGCATCAGCCAAATGAGCAAATGTACTGGATTAAAAAAAAATTGCAAGTATAGTAATTTTTTTTTCTTTTTTTTTAATCCAGTACATTTGCTGATTTGGCTGATGCTCTTTTTAAAGCAACTTACAACTGATGCACAAGACAACTGAGCTAAAGGTTAAGCGCTGAAGAGCTCATAGTTAAATCAATTTAAAATAATATTTAAGTAAAATAAAACTTAAATCTCTCTCTGAGTACAATATTAAAAGTTTGATAAAACATGTATTTAAATATATTAGTATAACATTACTATATTGAAGCTTGCTCCCATAAAAGCATAATTAATTTAATGTAAACAATAATTAAGTAGACCTGATGTTTATGATGCTTAAACCTGTATAACAACATCTATAACTAAAATAATAATAAAGTATTTGGCACATAGAGTATATCTACCATATCAAAATATACTAGTATTCTTCTTTTCAAATATACTTGGACAGCATATCAAAAGTAATCTCTCCAAATATACTTTAGTATGCTTGCAGTAAACTTGGTAATATATTTACTTCAACATGATGCATCATTTACTTGGTAGATGTGAGAAGAGTGTGTGACTTTTTTTGCAATCTCTACTGAAACTCAAGACAAGACATATGTGATATTACCAGGGTCTTTTCTCTCAGGAGACAGGAGACAGAGAGACATGAGGTATAAGCAGATACCTCTCTTTTATTTCCATTTGATCTCATTCCTGTCTATAGAGATAATAAGGAGATCTCTTTTTTTTTTTTTTACCAAGTAATACAATTTATGTAATACAACGAAAATGCATTTATAATGATCTTGGATGTTTGGGTATCTTTGACAGAAAGGTTGCAAATCCTACAGCTAGATTAATTCTGCCCTTTCAAGGAAGTACAACATTTAACATATTAATATTACATATTAGTACTAGACATTATCTTATATTACAGTGGTGGGGATTTGATTTGGATATAGACTGGCTCACTAATCAACTTAAACTCTACCTAATATGATCTAAATTTCACAGTTGCTGACAGTTCACAAACCTAAACCCCTAACACAGACCAATGTCCATCTTCTATTTTAACTGCTTGAAGGACATTAAACACTGGCTGACACCGACCTTTAACTTTAAAGTTAAACTGTGACAAGCCCAAGCTCAGGATCCTAGGCTACTCTTGTCAAGGTTAATGATCTCTGCCTTATTAGAGATGCCATCAAAAAAAATTCCCTCCCCCACTGCTCGAAATCTTGGGGTCACCCTTGACTAACCTCTTTCTTTTCAGCCACACATGAACACTGTAACCAAATCAGCTTTCTTCCACCTTTGTAATATTGCCTGTCTCCACCCCTATCACAGCTTTCAAGATGCAGAAAAATTGATCCATGCATTCATTATATCCTGTCTTGATTATTCTCAGGTCTCCCACTCAAATCCCTAAACAGACTTCAATATAATCAAATCTTTGCCACTAGATTACTCAAGAAATCTGCATGTCACTCCTGTTCTTCAGCAACTATTTTGGTTACAGCCCAGTTACAGCCCACATTCAATTTAAAATTCTTTTATATATATTATCAGTCAGTCAGCAAGGAGGGGTCCGTATAATATATATAGAGAGCATGTACGTGTATTGCCCACATGTATACTTCACTGATCTAAATTCCTTACTGAGTACATCCTTGGGAAGTACTCAAGTTATTTTTGGGGGACTGGCATACTTATTTCAAAACTAGGATTGTGAGAATCAGTGGTAAGTGAATTGACATAGCTATATGAATCAAATCATTGTAAAAAAAAAATTAAGTAATTGTTAGGTAAATATGGAAGTGCAGTGTAAAAGTGCAGCAGAAAATCTAGAAATTAATTTCAAATCTTTTTAGTGTTTTTACTAGGAGCATTTTTTTCATATTTACCTAACATTTACAAACCCTTAACTTTTTTAGAACCCTAAAATGATTTCCTTCATATAGCTATGTCAATTCACTTACCACTGATTCTCAAAATCCTAGTTTTAAAATAAAGTTTGTCAATCCTCCAAAAATAACATCATTGACATAGCACTTTATTTAAACCTTTACATTGCTAGCTTTATGGTCCGGTTCTGATGCTCACGTGCCCATTGTAGGAGCTTTTGGCGGTGGACAAGAGTCAACATGGGTACTCTGACTGCAGCTACGTAGCCCCAATGCGATGCACTGTGTGTTCTGACACTTTTCTGTCATACCCAGCATTAACTTTTTTAGCAATTAGTGCTACAGTAGCACTTCTGTTGGATCAGACCAGACTGGCTTGCACAATTGCAGCTCTTTATACTGTATGAGATTTATCAACGTCCATGTGATGAATGGCAATTTTCTTGTGCATTCTGGCTGTTCCTATGAATAAATCAAGAACTTCTACACTCGCTTTGATAAACGAGACCCCTGATTTCAACTGAGAGTGGACGTGATGTGTGTGTGTGTGTTCCTGTATCCTGTTTGCAAATAAAGATGGGAATAATCTGATTATATGGTCATCCTGTCTTTTAACAATGTTGGCATCCATCTTCAAACATCATGTTACATGACCATTACCATTAATTGGTTTCACTGTACTTGGGGAAAAGTAAATTTCTCTCAACTGAGTTTTTTTTATTAGATAAACATAATATGTGCTATAATTCTGATCATTAATGGTGGAGGCAACAAACAGTTATCTTTCAATTTGCTGAATTTGGATGGTATTTAGACGATTATTAAGGCTGGTTTTAAGATATGCTTAAAATGTAACCATGGTTTACCTGGGTAGATTTACTGGTCTATTTGTCATTTCAAAGCAGCTTCTGGGTAAAATGTGATGTTAGTTTTTGCTAGCTAGAGTTAGGGTTAGGGTTTGGGATGCAGCTGATTAAGTCCCACCTGAACATGCTCTCCTGAATTAATGCTTGGTTTTTTGGCCAATGTACTGCATTACTCAGCTGCTCTTTCATGCATGCAGGATATCTGAAGAAACATGAAGCTGTCACAGCTACAGCATGATGTACCAGAGTTTAAAGGAAGGCCATGTCAACAGGAACGCACAGAGCAGAAAGTTTTCAAAAATGACATCCCCTGAATGGATCAGCGGTAAGTCTCATATCATGTTTCATAAGGTGGAGGTTAGATTACAAAGTCATTAGGGTGGGGTACTGATTTGTTACAAACCAATTCAATAAGGCAGATTATACAACATTGAATTTTGGTCCACTAATTTGATTGGAATGAATGGAATGAAGTGGTGTTCCAATAGTGTTGATATTTAGTCTAAAAGCAAAGGTACATTTCACTGCTTGTGTCACTCTGTTTGTGTACAGCATTTTTGACAATAACTTTAACAAATAGAATTAGGCATATTCTATCATTTAAAACAGCTTTAGACATACTGCCATATGAAGTAATAGGGTATTTCAATGAGGGGACCAAGCACTAAAACATTAATGCATTTTTGTCAGTGAACCTTTGGTTAATTTTGAGTTGAGAATGTAAAGAAAAGGTTTTGTCTGTGGGAAGCAATTTCCAATAAATATCCAATCCATTTTCTGTATCGCTTATCCCACAAAGAGTCACGGGGGAGCCTATCCCAGGGGACTCAGGGCACAAGGCGGGAGACACCCTGGACAGGGTGCCAACCCATCACAGGGTACAATCACACACTAGGGACAATTTGGAAATGCCAATCAGCCTACAGCACAACTTTGGACTGGGGAGGAAACCCCCGAAGCACGGGGAGAACATGCAAACTCTGCACATACAGGGCAGAGGCTGAATTTGAACCCCTAACCCTGGAGGTGGGAGGCAACAGTGCTAACTACTAAGCCACCATGCCCCCTCAATAAACATATTATAATGCAAAACATTATAAATTATAATGTTTTTATAGTGTACCTGGAGGACATTATAATTTATAATGACCTCCAGGTACATTATAAATTATAAAGTTTTGTGGTACTATTGTTTCATTTCATTACTTATCAGGAAAATTTAAATAAATATAAGCTAACAAAAATGTATAGCATGTTCACAAGTAGGAAGAAATGTAACTTGAAGAACCCTTTTGAAATGCATTAAAATTTTTTGAAAAGAAAGAATTAAAGAAATATAGACATAAAACTAAAAAGGCATCACAGGTCTAATGAAAATGCACATTATCATTGACTGTTGTGTTTTCTGATTTCCTCCTCGCTCAGGGTCAGGTCTGTGCATTTGGTATGCGTTCATCACGCTGCATGTGCATGCATCAAACTGCCCCTGAGTGATATAAATTTCAGTTGGATTCTTGTTTTCAAGAAAACAGCAGAGTTCTGTCTTTGTAACAGTTCTATTATTTAACAGTATAGATATACTGTGTGAGTATTTCTCATCAACACTTTTTCTTTACATTCTCAACTCAAAATGAACCTAAAGTTAACCAATAAAAATTCATGTTTCAGTGCTTGGTCCTCTTACGGAAATACCCTAAATGCCATACTTCCTATGGCAGTGGGGTGTGGGTGATGCAACACAATGTGAAGTAGTCGCTACATAAAAATTCCAATTTTTGCAAAAGTTTGTTACATTGAAACAATTTCTACACTTACTACAGGCTGTTCATTGCATGGAAACATGCAATGCTCTATACAGTTGTGGCTTCTTTGGGAAAAAAAAAGCAAAAATAAACAAAATATTTTTACATATTTCATGTGTCTGAAATGTGAGTTACTTAATACTAACCCTAGAAGATATTGATGGATGCTTGGAGATTGGGAGGTTAACTGGAGATGTTTTTAATTCCTTTTGAAAAATGATGTGAGCCTATATAGGCTACCTTTAAACACAAGGCAGACAATATATTAGCTGAGCATTCCAATATAAAACTTGAGAAATTTCCAGCCCAAATTACCTACTGTTTTTCTAGTGAATTGAGTTGTGCTCTGATAAAGTTATACCACCTAGAAATGTCTGTGACTTTGTATATGGGTATCACCTTTTTGCTTAAAAAAAGTTTTTTTGACTGCTGCTACTCATCATATTTAGTCATTTTGTCTGTCAATGATAGTTGATATGGAGTCTCTAAAGAACTGTCGTTGCTGTTGGTCATGTCACTTTGTCTACATGCTTCCCTGGGGGTTTACTAGAACAAACAGGGAATAAAGTTAATAAAAAAAAAAATCAAAAGAAAGACTTAATCCCTGCACGGTGATAAAATTCACAACTGTAATCACACCTATGGGATGGTGTTGATGGTGGACTATAGGATGAGGTCTAATTTGCAACACCATCCCATTGGCTAACACTAAACCAGGAACATGATTCCCTGTGCTTAGTGCTTAGTGCTTTTTGAAGCACCACAGGCTAAAGATAACATTGGAACTCTATAAATAGATAATAGAAATTTTTTAGAGCATAATTATTGTAGGTTTCACAAAACTGTGTCAGCAGGATTATTTTCTCAGCAGTACCATCACAGTAGTATCAGCTGCAAATCACCAGATAATGCACTCATTCTAATACACTATATGGCCAAAGGTATGTGGACACCTGACCATCACACCCATGTATTGTTCTTCCCCAAACTGTTGCCACAAAGGTGGAAGCACAGAATTTTCTAAAATGTATTTGAATACTGTAGCATTATGATTTCCCTTCACTGGAACTAAGGGCCCCAAACCTGTCCAGCATGACAATGCCCCTGTACAAAAAGTGAGGTCCATAAAGGCATGGTTTGCCAAAGGCTGGTGTGGAAGAACTTGAGTGATCTACACAGAGCCCTGACCTCAAACCCACTGAACACCTTTGGGATGAATTAGGATGTTGACTACACACCAGGCCTTCTTGTCCAACAGGAATGTCCAAAAACTACTGGAGAGTGTTCCCAAAAGAGTGAGGGGGCACCAGCTCCATTTTAGTGGACATGGTTTTAGAAAGGGATGCTCAACAAGTATATCTGGTTTTGAGGGTCAGGTCCACATAATTTTGGCATACAGTGTATGTGTAGTAACAACTATGTGAGAAATTGTTGATATGATGACATTTTCTGTGAGGAGATATTTAATATTTATTTCTAGAACAAGTCTGCAATTGAAATTGTGTTGTAATTGTTTTAATTGTTTTGGCTTCATTGACAACTAGGCTTTTACAAAATACTGGAAAAAAATGTCCATGTATAATTATTATTGTTATTGTATAATTGTGCATTGCGAACGCAGTCATTTCTCAACATTACTGTCTTCATTCACCTTTATTAAAATAATAGCATATATATTGTATATTTTGTGTGCACATTTATTTCTATGGCAGTGTGCATTTATCATGAATTTCATAGTTCAGAAGGGGGTTTTCTTAGTAGTATGTCTCCTTTTCCACCCATCCTGAAAATAGAGAACATACACATCAGAAAAATGTCATAAATAAATTAGTTAGTTTGTTATAAAATGCACATAATTTCCACACCCATATGAGTTATTTGTTCTTACCTCCTGGGTTCCGTCTAAGGAGGTACCTTCTTGCCTCATCATAAAGGAAGATGAGCAATGAATATGGGAAGGCACAGAACCACCAGCTTGGTCTAAATGGGATGAATAATAGTTATATAATGGGCTACACTGTCAATTTATGAGGAAGAAGTCATTTCCATATACATTCTAATATTTATGGTATTATAAACATATGTGTAAAGCAAACTTACTTCAGTGGATACATTCTAAGAGCTACGTCCATGCCTGGGCAGTAGGATAAGAAAGCTGCCAAAGCGGTCTCCTCAAACAATCCAAATATTAATATTTTGTTTCTAAATAGCAATAAAGAAAGAAGTTACAAGGGAATAGAATGCAAAAGAGCAATCTACATAAAATGTAAACCATTTTAACATTTCTTTGATGTGGTAATGTGGTAATAAAGTACTCCACTGACTCATCAAAACTTTATGATTGCTTAATCTACTTTCTATAACTGTTTACGTACTTCATTCCCTGTTGCAGGATGGAGTTCCTCCTGGTCTTACAGATGATCAGATCAGCCCACTGCACAATTACTATGCTGGCAAAGAATGCAGTATGGCATGTGTACTCCACAATTTTTCTTCGTTCATAAGTCTATGGTAGCAATGAGGAAAGGACAACATGCAGTGTACTTGAATGTGTAGTATTTATGAAAAGTAAATTCTGTATTTTAGCTCTTTACAGTCATGTAATTATTACATACCCATTGTTGGCCATAGCTGTCTTCTAGATCATTATAAAATTTATCATCCCAATTAACACGCACTCCTATTAGGTCTGAAGGAAGGAATCCATTCTCAGCAAGAATCACAAAATAAGTGAAGAATCCTGCAGTAGCTTGCATCATTCCTATAAAGACATAAAAAGTCATGAAACTAGCATTCATATTTTTACCCTGATTTCTCCCAGTTTGGTCATTTGTCAATTCCCAACCACTAGCTAGCTCTGTCCTGTTGCACGAGAGTCACCAACCGGGGATAGTGAGGGCTAGAATGTGCTTCCTCCAAGACACATCTTTTCAACTGCTGCTCATGCTACACAGGGCAGCTGAACATATTCACAGGAAAGTGTCCTCTTCCGCGGACATGAACTCATACCTCAAGGATGCCCACAACTGTTGTGCTGATTTGATTGACAGGGGAGAATGTAATCCCACCCCAACCAAGAGATCATTGCCAATTTTGCTCTCTTGAACTTGTGTCCACAGAATATTACAGCATATTGATCATATTGACTTACTGATTGTAATTCATCTGTGGCTCTGCACAATATGTAACCCCCCTCAATGGAAAGAGAACATTATAGGACCAATGCTGTCCATATATTATGTAGGTGTTGCTAGGCTTTTAAACACCTCAGGTTACCTCAGGGTCACTCACTAACCAAAAAAAAATCCAGCTAACAGCAGTGCTGACACTGATGAAGTATAGAAGACAATTCCACACTGTACTTAAAAAAAAGAGCCACAGATGATAACTGTACACTTATAATGTGCAACAACAAATGTCTCTAAAAGTGTCCAGGCTTAAAAGACTTTAGCGACACTGCTGTGCCAGATACAATGCCACATCTATGTCAATTCTGTGTTGTGCTCTACTATCGATCTACTCATAGACAGGTAGAGGGGGTTTACAAAGTATGCATAGCAATAAATGGGCTATAGTATCACAATGTCTCTACCCGAGTGAACTCTTAAGGGAGATTTTGGCCCAATGTTTTAGACAGCGCTCTCGACCACAATCATCAAAACACTAACTGAGGAAATGTCTTTTGGAAGAGTAATGGTGGCTTTGAAGCAGTTCTGGTGGCTTTTGGTGCCCCTTTTAAAGATTTATTGGTGTTTTTTTTCCCCATTAATTTGTTGCTTATCTGTATGTGTATGTAAATATATGACTGTAAGTCTGGGTTGAATATATAGTTGTATATGACTATCAAAGTTTTTTATTGCATGGTAAGTGCTCTCTTACCAATTTGACCATAGGCCATACTAATAAGCCTTTCATTCACCAGCTTGTCTGTTTTAGCATTTCTGGGCTGTCGCTTCATGATGTCGCTTTCAGCAGCTTCGTATGCCAAAGAAATAGCAGGAACCTGAAATATGAGTAAAAGTCACAATTATCCCATCATCTTTTATAGTCTTATATTGAGTGGATCCATATCTATTTCTACTCTGATTGGAATCTTACCATGTCAGTTCCCAGGTCAATACATAAAATGGTAACAGTGCCCAAAGGAAGAGGAATGTTTGCAATAATGAAGAGCAGAAAGGGGGAAATCTCAGGAATGTTGCTGGTCAGAGTGTATGCAATAGATTTCTTCAAGTTGTCAAATATCAGACGGCCTAAGGACAGAACAATATTTTAGCAAAATACAGATTAGCATTGTTAACCTGATAGTTCTGTAGATATTCCTACCTTCTTCAACTCCAGTAACAATAGAAGCAAAGTTATCATCCAGGAGAATCATATCAGCAGCCTGTTTGGAAACATCAGATCCAGCAATACCCATTGCTACTCCAATGTCAGCCTTCTTTAGAGCAGGAGAATCATTAACACCATCACCAGTCACAGCCACTATAGCACCCTGAAATAAAAAAATATATATATTTACAAATTAAATAAGTAAAACTGCAATGTTCAAAATTTTGAAAGAAAGCTAACTGTACTGTATTAATTGTACCTGTCGCTGGCAGCCTTCAACAATTATCAATTTCTGCTGTGGAGAAGTTCTGGCAAACACAATCTCAGTGTGGTGGCTTAGGATGTCATCCAGTTGCTCTGAGGTCATGTCCTTCAAATCTCCACCATGGACCACACAAGCCTTTGCATCTCTGTAAATAAGCATTGATTCAGCTACAATCTAAACAACTTTGGAACACTTCAGAAAAGCTTTTAGATGCACTATTCCAAAGTATTGCAGTTACCTGGGGTCGACATCTCCAACAGGAATGTTTAGACGAGCAGCAATGTCTTCCACAGTCTCATTGCCTTCAGAGATGATACCCACACCCTTAGCGATGGCTTTAGCCGTAATTGGGTGATCACCTGTAACCATGATGACCTGGAAATGCAAAAATATTTGAGATCTTCTGGGGAAAATCAATAAACTAATTATGTCGTAAAATACACACTGACAATATGAGGAGCTAAAACACTGCACCTTGATTCCTGCACTCCTGCACTTGCCAACAGCATCAGGTACTGCAGCACGAGGAGGATCAATCATGGCCATGAGTCCAACAAAGCACAGGTTCTCAGTGGGGAAGTTCACTTCATCAGTATCAAATGCAAAGCCTTCAGGAAACTGATCATCAGGGAGACTGTAATGACAGAAACCTGCAAAAGAATACAGTTAATTCATTCATTCTTTAGTACTCTTTAATGAATATATTCATCATCAGGAACTGCTTTTTCCTGGTCGGGGTCATGTTGGATCCAGCACACACATTTTTACACATATTCACACCTAGGGACAATTTAGAGTAGTCAGTCTATTAACTGCATGTTTTTTCACAGGTGGGAGGAACTGGAGTAAACCTACATGGACACGGGAGAACAAACAAAACTCCACACAGGATTGAGCTCAGGATCACATCAGGGACCCTGGAGCTGTGAGACATCAATACTACTCACTTTGGTACTGTGCTGACATGTTAAGGTATAGTGTAGTTAGTCTTTTCTACCAGGAGAAGGCCAATTCTTACATGGGTGAATTCACCACACTGCTATACCATCCACACAGTGTGACCTACCTAATACTCTTTCTCCGAGGCCTCCCAGTTCCACATAAGCATTCTGAAAAGCATCCTTCAGTTCATCATCTAGTGGCTGCTCTTTTCCTTGAAGCATAATAGTTGAACATCGATCTAGGATTCTCTCAGGAGCTCCCTTCATAACGAGCAAGTGTTTTGTCTCTGAAGAGTTGGGGTTCTTGTGGATTGAGAGCTGGGGACAATCAGATGTTTTTAGGATGACTGCCTTAAAATGGCTTTTTTTCCTCCAAATGACAGAATACTTAAAATACGTACCTGGTATTTATTGGTGGAGTTGAAAGGGATTTCAGCAATTTTGGGGTATTTGTCCCTCATATCCTTCACTGTACCACAGCAGAGCTCAATACATTTCAGCAAAGCAGATTCTGATGCATCACCAGCAGTTTCTCTCTGTAAGAGCATAAGGCATTAGCTTTATAATAGAATATTTGCCCTTAAACAATACTTCTTTGACCTCATTATAGTATAATAATATGGTGGATACCTGATAAGTTAGTTGGAAAAAAAAGATTAAAAAAATAGATTCATGAAGAGGAAAAAGAATGATAGAAGATTTGATAGTATGGCGCACCTTAAGAATAGGAACATTGGCTTGGTCTGCTAGGAAGACTGCACGGTTGCAGAGGCCAGCTACACGAGCAAGGGCAGACCAAGTGGGAGAGCTTCTGTCAAAAGAGGTTCCACTTTGGTTCTCTGTGGTATCGGCTTCATGAATCTGGTTGTCAAACCACATATGTGCCACAGTCATACGGTTCTGGGTCAGAGTTCCTGTTTTGTCTGAGCAGATGGTGGAGGTAGAGCCAAGTGTCTCCACTGCTTCAAGATTTTTCACCAAACAGTTCTTCTTCGCCATACGTTTGGCAGTTAAAGTCAGACACACCTATTTGATGTAGAAAACTGTTGATGCTCTTTGGCTTTTGATCAGTTTAGCAAGTTCAATGAGGTTATATCTGAGTGCTGAGAGCTTCTCAAAATATGAAAAACATTAATAGAGCATATTAGACAAGGTAAGGTTAGCTATGCATTTCCCAATGCCCAAATTATGTCCATTCTGCACAAAAACATTCACTTAGAAGACTTCCAAGTGAAATGGTTACCACATGAAAGCATACAAATTTTTTACATAGTATATATATTTGTGTACGTATTCTAGCAAATTAGGCTTATGTTAAGCTTATTTTACACATGCTTAAGTATGACTGAAAGTGAATAATAATTCTACTTTTACTCACAGTTACTGTTGCAAGCAGACCCTCAGGCACATTGGCAACAATGATTCCAATAAGGAAGATGACAGCTTCAAGCCATCCATATCCAAGAATAAGGGACAAGATGAAGAAGGACACACCCAGGAAAACAGCCACACCAGTAATAATGTGGATGAAGTGTTCAATTTCTTTAGCAATTGGTGTCTGTCCAACCTCAAGACTTGAGGCCAGGGTGGCAATTCGACCCATCACAGTGCGATCACCTGTGTTGATGACAATACCTCTGGCAGAACCTGAGAACGAGATATAATATAATATTTATATCTGTATATATAAAAATACACTCCTGAACAAAATCTTAAGACCAGGGAAAATATTACAAGTATACACACTTCGCACACTTCGCACTTGTAGATCGTAACCAGGTTGTAAGAACTTCTTCAAAAGAAGAAGAAACAAGAGCAAAAGACAAAAAAATAGAGAGTAGGCAATTTATTGAAAACTGCATTTAAGCTCAAACAGGCTGGTCATCAGCTGATCAAAAGTTTAAGACCATAG
>JAKKZN010000026.1:4513318-4523823 GCA_033441825.1 Pangasius elongatus
TATTATAAAAACTTAAGCAGCAACTTTTCCAATTTCCAATATTTGTGTCATTCTCAAAACGTTTGGCCATGACTGTATGAACTGTGTATATATATATATATTATACAGAGTTTTTGTGAATTTGCCTTTATACACCACTACAATGGATTTGAAATAAAACACTCAAGATGTGATCGAAGTGTAGACTTTCAGCTTTATTTTAAGCGGTTCCACAAAAATATGGCATTCACCATTTAGGAATTACAGCCATTTTCAGCAAAGTACCATTTTCAGGGGCTCAAAGGTATTTGGACAATTGACTGACAAGAAGTTAAGTTAGGCCTCTGTAAGCATATTAAATGTTTATGTTCATGAGAACACAATCAGAAAAAGAATGAACAAGAATGGCTTTCATGGAAGAATAACTAGGAAAAACTCCTTCTTTTAAAAAAGAATATGGCAGCATGATTAAATTTACAAAGCACACCAGCAAATTGACATNGAATGTCCATGTCAAAGTACAGACCTCAACCCCACTGAGATGCTGTAATGGGATCTTAAGAGAGCTGCGCATAAATAAATGCCCTCAAACATCAATGAATTGAAATGTTGTAAAGAAAAGTAGGCCAAAATTTCTCCAAAACAAAGTGAGAGACTGATAAACTCCTACAGAAAATGTTTACTTCAAGTTATTTTTGCTAAATGTTACGTTACTGAAGTACTGGGTGTACTTAATTATAGGGTGGTTTCTGAATGTTGGTTTACGTTTTTGGGAAAAAATGACTACATGAAATACTACATGAAATCTGTTGCGTTTTTTTTTGTCATCTGCGGTTATTTTTTTGTTTCTTTGTTTGTTTATTGAAGTTGATAAGAACCACACAGTTGTTATTTAGGGCCTGATATATAAAAACTAAGTTGAAGGAGGGTATACATTCTTTTTCCTATGACTGTGACAGTGACAGTGTGACCTTCAACTCCCCTTTGCAAATCATATGACATTAGCTTTGCTACCTTTGCTGCTTGTTGTTAAAAATACTTATTCAGTTTCAGGTAAACTATTTTACCTAGTGCAAACACTAGGCCTCATTTATCAATCTTTTAATAATGTATTATGTAAATTAAACCAAAGTAAATTGGAAATTTCCACCAGAAGTTTCAGAAATGCTGATTTTCTGTATACTTGCATGTGTATGTTGATGAAAGGCAGTCACTCATAAAATGCAAGCATGTTCCTGACACAGCTCAATTGCATTTAGTAACGCCCACAAATCTCCATGAAAGCAAAAGCTCAGAGATACATGGAAGAGCAAAATGAGGAAAAAGCAAAGAGTAGACTCTTAACTGCCAGGGGCAGTGAGAATCACCTTTATACTTCCTTGTGAGCATTGACACATGACAAGACCCAACAAAGTCACAAAGTGATGTATGACACCAGTGTTAGGGGGAGGTTAGTTCGGTATGAAAAACACATCCGTCAAAGGATTCTTAAAATAGATTAAATAAGGCAGAGGTCTTTAGTCTCCATTTGAAGACAGAGAGTGACTCAGCTGTTTGGACAGCCAGGGAAATTTCAGTCTTCCATGCATGTCTTCTCTGAGGGAAAATGGGGTACCTGTAGGCAAGCATTAGTATTTTATATCAGATGCAGGCAGCTACAGGGATCCAGTGTAGGGAATGGTGCAGTTGGGTGATATGGGAGAACTTGGGAAGACTGAAAAAGTATTGCAGCTGTATTCTGGATCAGTAGCAAGGGTTGGCTGGCATGCAGGGGCAGACCTGCCACGAATGAGTTGCAGTAGTCCAGTCTGAAGATTACAAAGGAACTGAACAAGCACCTCAAGTTTGCAATGAGATGTCCAGAGATATCACAAGATTTTGACACGGGGATGCATCTTCATAGTTATACAGTAGCTTAGTCTAGCTGGGATTTAGCTCCAGTTGATGAGAAAATAAATGAATTCTTAGAGCTCTGTCTATAGATGTTACATACCAAATCTGGTGTGGTTCAAATGAACAGTCTACAGTAGAAAGAAATTAAAATAACAGATTAGCTAAAAATCTAAGTGGGTTGATCTATCTAATGCTGTTCATATGCTATAGATCAAAATGTTAAATACAGACAGCCCTTTACTATCAAATGTGATATTTTAAGTGATATGTATCGTTGACCCTATAGCTGAGGCACAGAGCAGTACACACACCTACTAACACTCACACGTTTGTCTTCCTTCCCTTGTAAGGACCTTTGCAGCTAATTAAGGCTATGCCTGAACCTAAATCTAACCTAACTTTTATCTCAATAACCAAATGGAAACCTTTTGGCTATTTTAGTTGCAGTTTTTGTGGGGGGGGAACTGTTAGATATGCCTATCCTTGTCAGAACATTTTGAGATTTGAAATGCTGTGGGTTATTCTTGCCCATTATTTGCCTACCAATAATTCTAGAGTTAACTAACCCTTTTTAAAAATTATTTTAGTATGGGCCACACAAAGGTGCAGTGAGTTTGATCCTAAGCTTGGGTGACTGTTTGGAGTTTTTGAGCATGTTCCCCCTGTGTCCACATGAGTTTCCTCTGGGTTCTCTGGTTTCCTCCCACCTCCCAAAAACATAAGATTAGGTGGATTGCCCCTAGGTGTGAATATGTGTGTGTGGTGTGTGTGTCTGTGTGTGTGCATGATGCCCAGGATAATGTGGTTACTGGAAGTAAATGAGTGAGTATTTCACTGTGCAAATGTTATTTTGAGAATATGAGCTGGATCCTTATTTGAACTTGAGGCCAGGCCAAGGACATAGCAAGGCATGGCATGCACAAGAGGAGTGGAACTGTTTAGTGTTGGCAATCATGTGGAGGTGGAGCCTATGTTTACATTGTACACACATCATCTGCCCTTGACATTTTGTGTCCTATCGAACCTTCCTTGAGCCAGGTATTCCTGTGCTTCATGTCAGTACTTTTCTTGCTTTCTCCCTGTTTGTAAACAGTGTTTGTGCTAATACTGAGAGCTGTGACTCAGTAGAGGAAGGTTCGCTTCCACATTCCAATAATTTGCTACTAATAAAATTAAGTCTTAATCTGCAGGTCATTTAAAAAAAATAAATAATAAAAAACTAATTTCCACATACACCATACATAGCCATACATTGTGTCCAAAATAATTTAATACTGAAAAGATCTTTTCAGATGATTTAACCAAATGATTTTTGGACACTCACACAAGTATTCTAGAAGTCACAAGTTTAAGGGATTTGAGCTTTAAACATTTGTGACAATATTGCTAGAGCTACATGTAATTGACAAAAATCAGCAGGCCATTTGAATACAGTGTGTTATCTGCATCATGCTGTGAAAGATTTGTCCTTATTCTATAAAATGTTCTGCTTCTTGAAAATTATATAAATGAATTATTGGCTCCTCTGACCTCTGCTTCAACGTGATATGCTTCAGTGGAGTGTGGTGACTCATTAGGGGAAGTTGTCATAGAAAAATTCCACAATTCTTTTTCTCTTCTGCCTTTTTTCTAAGGTTGTAGAACACTCATCAAGTATTATCAGTACAGGATGAAGCATAATCCACAACACATTCCAGAAATAATACTCACATCTAAATATAGGACACTTATCAGCATTCCTTTATATACAGCTATGTGCTACAGAACATGTCTCCCTTCTTAAAGCTGTTCTGGTTGCTCATGGTGGTCATTCACCATACAACTTGTCTGCAAATATAATGCTGTAATCTGATGCTCTGTTTTTGTGCTTGTGCTTTGACCATGAAAATGGGGGCCTCTGGTACTATTTAAAGTGTTCCATAGAGGTCTTTAAACAATTTTTAGGGAAGAGTCAAATAAATCACGTTGGCAGTTTATTAGTTATGCATACCAACCATACTTTATATGGTATATATACCATATGTTATTGTCCATATGTTATTGTCATTATATGACAATTTTTTTCATGTAAACCTCTTAAATAGGCCATTTTGTAGTTATACAATTACTTTATGCCTGTATGACTGTAGCCAACTGTTAAGATATTTGATACCATCTTACCATAAATAGAAAGAGGATCAACACAGGACCACAATATTAGTTGGCTGCTGAGCAATTCTCAACACTGATAAAGGGCTACAAGATGATTAACAACAATGAACTACCATGTGTTTGGAAGTTTGGTACAAATTTAGAGTCTCCTGTATTGTATTAATGATTGAATCCTATTAGAAATTTACAATTCAAATATTGACCCATTTATTCAGCTACACAATTTCTAATCAAGCCTTGAGATGAATTTTAGTACACTTCAAACATGCTAACAAGTTAAATGAACAAATGCAGCTTCACTGTAGTTATCAACATTCATTTAACAGCTGTTAGATAGATCCCCACTATGTGACCCATAAGCCTGTATGTGCATTTCACTTGTCAGTGCTATTATTATATTGACTTGTGCTATTGTGATTGCATAGCTTGATTTTCAGAGCATGCATTTGCACAAAGAAACACAAATAAATAAACTGGAGGTAACAAGACAAAGGTGAGAATCATCACACGTTACCTGCTGGTTCAACCTCTCTGTCCACAGCTGACACTTGACTATGCACCCGTGGTCACAAAGTTACATTTTCTCACCAAAGTCTTGCAGGCCACAAACTTCTCACAGCCTCAGAAGTCACTCATAGCTAATATACTCTGTTGTGGGAGCACTACCAATGGCCTGAGATTGGAGCTGAGCTTTTTAGAGTTTTTGGAGTGCTTTTTTTGGAGTGCAGAAAGGAGGTTGGTTGATGAGAATAAAGAAGAACAGGCAGCAGAGTTGTTTAGGGAAGCATGGAGAAAGAGAGAGAGAGAGAGAGAGAGAGAGAGAGAGTGAGAGAGAGAGAGAGAGAAAGCAATGCACCCATGAGTAACTACACAAGGGATTATTATTATAATGTAGTCACAAACTACATGCACAGGTATATGTTAGACACACAGTGAGGGCTGGTCATGATATTAGATGGGAGGGCTAGAAGCTAATATGTACAAATAGATTATACTATTTGTATTGTTTTTGTTACTGTACCAGCTTTTCTCCTAGTCCTCAGCTGGTGTCTAATGTTTATGAGTTGGTGACATTTTCTTTCTAACTATTTTTTTAATATTCTATATTTTATATATCAGCCATAACATTAAAACCACTGAGAGGTGAAGTGAGTAACATTAAATATCTTGTTATAGTGGCACCTGTCAAGGGGTGGGATATATTAGGCAGCAAGTGAACAGTCAGTTCTTGAAGTCAATTTGTTGAAATCAGGAAAAACGGGCAAGCATAAGGTTCTGAGCGACTTTGACAATGGCCAAATTGTGATGGCTGGACAGCTGAGTCATCAGTCTTGTGAGGTGTTCCTGGTATGCAGTAGTTAGTGCCTAACAAAAGTGGTCCAAGGAAGGACAACCGGTGCACCAACGTTGATGCACGAGGGGAGCAAAGGCTAGCCCGTCTGGTCCAATCCCCCAGAAGTTACTGTAGCACAAATTGCTGAAAAAGTTGATGCTGCCTATGATAGAAAGGTGTCAGAACACAAAGTGCATCAGTGCATCACAGCTTGCTGTCTATGGGGTTGCTTAGCTGCAGACTGGTCCTAGTGCCCATGTTGACCCTTGTTCACTCCCAAAAGTGCCTACAATGGGCATGTGAGCATCAGAACTGTGGAGCAATGGAAGAAGGTGACCTGGTCTGATGAATCACGTTTTCTTGTATATCATGTGGCTGTCTGTGTAGGTGTGTGTGTGTGTGTGTGTGTGTGTGTGTGTGTGTGTGTGTGTGTATTGCTTATGTAAGGGAAGGAAGGGTAGGCAAGCCTGCAGAGGCAGTGTGATGCTGAGGGCAATGTTCTGCTGGGAAACCTTGGGTCCTGGCATTAGTGTGGATGTTACTTTGACATGTACCACCTACTTAAACATTGTTACAGACCAAGTGCACCCCTTTATGGCAACAATATTCACTAATGGCAGTGGTCTCTTTCAGCAGGATAATTTGCCCTGCCACACTGCAAAAAATTGTTCAGGAACAGGAATATGACAAAGAGTTCAAGGTGTTGACTTGGCCTCCAAATTCCCCAGATCTCAATCCAATCTAGCATCTGTGGGATATGCTGGACAAACAAGACTTATCCATGGAGGCCCTTACTCACAGCTTACAGGACATAACGTATCTGCTGCTATTTCTGCACACCTTCAGATGTCTTGTGGAGTCGGATGTCTCGATGGGTCATAGCTGTCTTGGCGGCACAAGGGAGACCTACTTAATATTAGGCAGGTAGTTTTAATGTTATGGCTGATTAGTGTATATGTCTTCCATTGGTAATTTATTCAATTCAATTCAATTTTATTTGTCTAGTGCTTTGACAATGGAAATCATCACAAACCAGCTTTACAGAAATAAATACATTCAAATTAAAGTAAATTGTAAAAAATTTAAATAAATTGTAAATGTGTGAATTTATCCTTAAGACAATGGTGGCAAGGAAAAACTCCCTAAGACGATATGAGGAAGAAACATTGAGAGGAACCAGACTCAACAGGTAACCCATCCTCATCTGGGTGATAATGGATAGTGCAATTATAAATAAATCCCTTCTATAACTGTGTACTACATGGACAAATAGTGCAATTGTGCAGCCAGTAAATTCATTACAGTTTTCACATGAAATGCAGTTTGAATCCACAGTCCACTGATGGAGACCTGAGTGCAACATTGCTTGCAGCAACTGCAGCCCCAAAGCCACCACAGCAATTGCAGTCCCAAGCCACCAGATTACAACTCCCCATATGAGATCCCGAAGCCATCTCCATGGCCCCCATGTGACACCATCCCTATCAATCCCAATGATCTTCAGGTCTTCCATGTGGGGCCAGTTGAGAAGTTGGGCATCAGGATGGATCAGGCAGCTCCAGAGAGCAGAAGGGGTCAGGATCACTGGTATCTCAGGAGTGCATGTGTAGCTCGACAGAGTGAGAGAGGGAGAGAGAGAGAGAGAGAGAGAGAGAGAGAGAGAGAGAGAGAGAGATTGTTAGGTAAGCTTTTGTGCCGTAATGGTTAAGGGCAATGTACTTTGTGAGTGCAAGCAGGGACTCTAGCAAGACTATCTGTGACAGCATAACTAAAAGGGAGAGCCAGAAGTTAACATAGACACAAGAGAGCCCTGGGATATAAGGCAGCCAGCCACTCCACCGTCAACGAGTGAACGCATGAGAGTGGGGGGCGACAGCATCCAAACATCCCAGTTCACCACTACACTCTATGCCTGTGAACCCGCAAGATCTGCTCCTTTACCTAAGGAAAAAACTATTCACAAAAGGCTTGACTAAACAAATATGTTTTCAGCCTAGATTTAAACACTGAGACTGTGTCTGAGCCCCGAACACTAACTGGAAGGCTGTTCCATAACTGTGGGGCTTTGTAAGAGAATGTTCTTCCTCCTGCTGTAGCCTTCAATATCCGAAGTATCAACAAATAGCCTTCACATTTTCATAGAAGTAGGAGTGGCAGATAATAAAAGACCAAAAGTTCCCTCAGGTACTGAGGTGTGGACAATTCAGTGCTTTATAGGTCAATAGTAGTATTTTATTATCAATACGAAATTTGATTGGGAGCCAGTGCAGTATGGATAAGCTTGAAGTGATGTGGTCATATTTTCTGGTTCTAGTAAGGACTCTTGTTGCTGCATTCTGGAGCTTGTTTATGCACCTACTGGAACATCCAGACAGCAAGGCTTTACAATAATCCAACCTAGAGGTAACAAAAGCATGAACTAATTTTTCTGCATTGTGTAGTGACATTATATTTCTGAGATGAAAGAAAGCTATCCTAGTAATAATATCTGCATGAACTTCAAATGAAAGACAGGAGTGATTAATCACACCAAGGTCTTTTACTGCTGCACATGATGAAACAGAAAGGCCATCCACAGTTATTATGCAATCAGAAAGCTTACTTTTAGCTGCATGTAGTCTTAGTAGAAATACTTCTGTCTTGTCAGAATTAAGCAATAAGCATCCAGTGTCTAATGTCCTTTACACATTCCTCAACTTTATTAAGCTGGTGTCTGTCATCTGGCTTTGCTGAAACGTACTGTGTGTCATCAGCGTAACAGTGGAAGCTAATACCATGTTTACCAATAATTTTGCCCAGAGGTAGTATATATAACAGAACCTTGCAGAACACCAACCTTTACTTTAGTGCACCTAGAGAAGTCACCATTTACATCCACAAACTGATAACGATCAGTCAAATAAAACACAAGCTAGGATGGAGCCATTCCCTTAATGCCTACAACATTTTCTAATCTATCAATGAGAATAGTAATGATCAATGGCATCAAAAGCTGCACTACGGTCAAGCAACACAAGCAAAGAGACACAACTCTGATAAGATCCCAGTAGTAGGTCATTTACCACTTTAACCAGTGCTGTCTCTGTGCTATGAATAAAGCCTGAATGATACTTTTCATAAATGTTATTCCTATGTAGGTATGAGCATAACTGCTGTGCTACAAACTTTTCTAGGATCTTGGAGATAAAGGGGAGATTTGATATTGGCCTATAGTTGGTAATTGACAGGGGTTGAGGTCAGGTCTTTTAATCAGGTGTTTGATAACCGCTAGTTTAAAAGATTTAGGTATATGTCCAATGCTAATGGAAGAACTGATTATTTTTAAAAGAAGTTCAATTGCTTCTGGAATTATCTGATTGAAGAAACATGTAAGTAAATGTAAGGGATCAAGTATACGTGTTGATTTTGATGAAGAAATTATAAATTTTATATTATAAATATAAAACTGTCTGGTTTTAAATTAATAGTTTAATAATTAATAAATAATTATTAAATAATTATATGATTAAAACTAAAATAATTCATATAAAATGATTTTTGTTGCCTAATATTTTCAGTTTTACCATTGAAAAAATTAATGAAGTCATCACTGCTATATAATGATCATGTGCATGTTTTTATTTTGGTCTTATTTCTAGTTAACTAAATTAGTTAGCTAAACTATTAAATAAGAACCTAGGATTATTTTTGTTATCTTCAGTTAGTGTGGAGAGACACATTGATCTAGCAGCACTAAGAGCTTTTCTATAGCTCAGAAGGCTCTCCTTCAATGCTGTTTGAAATACTACCAATTTAGTTTGACGCCATTTACGTTCTAATTTTCAAGTGGTCCGTTATAAGGTCGCTATACCGGGGTGCTAGCTTTTTCTCTCTAATTATTTTTCTTTTAAATGGAGCTACCCTATCTAGCATGTAGTACAATGTTGATTCTAAGCATTCAGTTGCCTGGTCAAGTTCTTCGAGATCAGATGGTGATCCAATAATGGTTGGTAACTCTGGGAGACTACTGATAAAACTCTGTGCAGTTGCTGACGTGAATGTAGGTGTGATACAGTAGTGTGGTAAGGTGCATATATTATGATTAAGACACATTTTAAATAAAATGAGATAATGATCTGAGATAGCTTCAGACTGCGGAAATGTGAATATATTTTCTATATTTAATCCAAATGTTATTATTAAATCAAGAGTGTGATCACCACTATGAGTGGGTCCTATTAAGTTGTGATTAACCCCACCTGAATCTAGAATGGACACAATTGTTTTTCTCAGAGGGCTTTCTTGATTATCAAAATGAATATAAAAGTCTCAACAACTAATGCCTAGATTATCATTATAAATAACTGCAACACCTCCTCCTCTGCCAGTTAGATGGGGTTGATATATATAACTGTATCCAGGAGGACTAGCTTCATTTAGTGCTGCATACGCAGTTGGTCTCATGTGTTTGTTAAACACAGTACGTTAAACTCCTGATCATTAATAGTTTCATTAAGCACTTTAGATCAAAGGTGCTGGTTGTGCATTCAGTATGATTTAATTTTATGTTAATTCAGTTACTAAAACAAACTTTCTGAGTATTTCTACATTTTTGTTTAGCTCGGAGAACAGACACAGTCTCAATATGCTGGAACCTGAGTGACAACTCACACTGAGTGCAGCTAGAAGCCGATCGGTTTAGCCTGCTTGTCTGCTCTCTGGCCTTGGCTCTGGATTATCACCAATTAACTAGGCCAGTTCTGAGACTATGTGCTATGCTAAAAGAAATGAGAGCAGCATCTTCCCAAGTGGGATGGACACTGTCCTGCCCTAACAGCCCAGCCTTGCCCTCAAAACTACTCTAATTAACTATAATTCCCACATTGTTTTTGGAGAACCACCTGGACATCCAGCAGTTCGGTGAGCATAGCCTGCTGTAACCTACATCACCACACCTCATTGGGATGGGGCCAGTGTATATTACTGAATCAGACATTTCTTTCGCTAATTTACACACCTCTGCAATGTTACTTTTAGTAACTGCTGACTGATGAAGGCATATATCATTGTGCCTTTTTGATACTGCAGATGTACTGCATTTTTAATATATTTTCCTGCAGTTTCAATTGATATTTGAGGATGAATACTTTGTTTATATTTTGCACAATTT
>JAKKZN010000026.1:4523923-4538421 GCA_033441825.1 Pangasius elongatus
CTGCATTTTTAATATATTTTCCTGCAGTTTCAATTGATATTTGAGGATGAATACTTTGTTTATATTTTGCACAATTTCATGAGAAAAGATATTTATTAATTTATTATAGCATGTTTCTTGGATGCAACTAAGTAGCAAATAAAAACTGCATGCAACAGAATGTGGGTTAAGTCTGATTCTGAAGCAAGTGCCCAGTGTGTTGCTAGAAGAAAAGAAAGGTTTGTTGTTAAATGTTAAAATTTAAAATTACCAACATACAAAAAGGCTGTTAAGAACACTTTATTGTATTTCATATTAGCTTATTAGAATAAGTGCCCAAATTCTACCTTTCCCCTAATGTCCAATTAAAATGACATAATGTGTGTGTTTAAACAGTCAGAATTAATTTTTACACAGCCAATCTCTCTTTATCCCTTCAAGATGAATTCAACATGTTTTATTTTACTGTGCCTTTAAGACCCCTATATGTGAAATTGTCTCTGTTCTTATTGGCTGTCCTGTATTGTGCTTTAAAACTAGTCTAGGATGACCATTCCTCATTACACCAATGTAAATGGGTAGATTTAAATGGCTATCAACTTCTTATTTAAAAGAAGTTTCGATGACATGGACACATTAACCTTCTTCATTCCATATCTATCATATATCATGCATTTAATTTCCATTTTCATCTCATTTTAATGTGATGAAAAAGTGCTAAATTCACATAATTACATGTTTTATATAAATATACTGTATGTATACAACACAATTCAGCAATATACTGTATGCTAGCTTTTTATATTTTTTCTATATTAAGTCATGAGTTCCCAGCACCTGCAAGCTGCCACTGCTGGACCCTTGAGCAAGGCCCTTAAACCCTCAACTGCTCAGCTGTAAAAATGAGATAAATGTAAGTCGCTCTGGGTAAGGGTGTCTGCCAAATGCTGTAAATGTAGTGCAATTTATTGATAATCCAAGATGTTTAAATTTATGCTCTATTTCCTTTAATTGAAAAGACCATTTTTAGCTTTTTTTCCCCTCAGTTATTTTGTTGCTACTTTTATCCACAGTATCCACAGGAGCTTAACTTGTTTTAATTGGTCTTCATAGGGGAGATAAGAAATAAACAGAGTTTACTGCAAAGACAGAGATGAGAAGTGGGGGACAAACAAGAGAGAAAGGACATGTAGTACCATTTGTACCAATGCCCTACAATAACCTACTGTTGCTAAGCAACCTCAGCATGCCTAAGACAGCACTTTAAAGATTAACGTGCATGAGGTCCATGAGGCTCAAATATCACTTTAATTAAATCTCAGCTCAAGTACAGTAGTTGAAACATTGTTTTAAATAGAAGGGGGGCTTTCTTCAAGAAGAGAGAGTAGTAGCAGTGGGGCCATATTGCAAGCATAATTTAAAGTAATAAAAGATTTGTCCTAATGTCCTCATGGAAAAGATCCAAGTGTGCAGTTTAGCACAAACTATGCTGCAGCCAGAGAGTGAACAAATAAATAAGTCATAATAACAATATTGTTGTTGCACCATTGTTCCTGTTAGGATGGCCCTTACTGGGTATCTTACAATTAAATACAATGTAACTTTTATGGTCCAGCCATATCCACATGTGTGTTTCCCTGTCTTCCCTGTTTTGTTCCCTTTCCTTGTGTTCTAGTGTTTCCTCTTTCTCTATTGTATTTGTGTGTGTGTGTGTGTGTGTGTGTGTGTGTGTGTAGGGGGGCTAGCATTTCACTTTTGCGTCGCTACTGATTGCAGCATGGATCACACCTGTTCCTCATCTACTCACCCAATCAAGCAGTGTCTATAAACTCTGGTTCTCCAGGCTCTTATTGCCAGATTGTTCTGGTTTTCAGTGTAGTAACACAGCAGGCATATTCATGTTTGAGTTCCAAGTTGGTTATTCTGGTATTCACTGTTTTCTTACTCTGTTTTCTGCAGGATCACGCCAGTCTGTCTGCCTGCTTTCCCTGCTATGCCCAGCCCTGCTCCACCTCCCCTTGCTCTGCCTACCCTGTGGCTCCCAGAGTAAATGTCCAATGGTCCTCCCTTACCTCCTTTACTGCTGAATTTCAGGGGGTTTTTAACCACCCTGTCCAGGGGAAGGAAACAGACACCTGCTCTCCTGCCACCAGGGGTTCTGCAGTGTGGCGGAATACTCAGTGGAGATTTGGGTCCTGGGTCCTGGCTCCAGGGAGTGTTCGTGAGTTGACTCAGTGAGCAGGTGAAGGATGAACTAGGCTATTCTTGGTTGAGGAAACACAACCAGCAAATAGGCTTTTTTTTAGCTGGGAGGGTTGTGAACTGGAGCTCCTTTTGCCACTCCTTGTGCCTGAGATTGGGTCTTCCACCCATTGTGGTCACAATGGCATCCCCAGCCCCCACTCCTCTGGACTTCTCAGCAGTGCCCCCTGAGTACCACCTGGTCAAGATCCTTAGACTCTGTCACCAGTCTGCCTTCTTTACAAGGTAACACCACACCATCCTCACCATCAAAGATTGCTTCATAATACAGAAAAACTAGTTCACGCTTGTTACCTCTAGGTTGGGTCATTGTAATGCCTTGCTGTTTGGATGTTCCTGTAGGTGTTTAAACAAGCTCCAGTTAGTCCCGAATGCAGCAGCCAGTATTGTTACTAGAACCAGAGGATATGACCACATCACCCTCTTATCCACACTGCACTGGCTCCCAATCACATTTTGCATTGATTATAAAATACTACTATTTACCTATAAAGCACTGAATGGTTTTGTGCTGCAGTACCTGAGGGAATTGTTGGACTTTTATGATCCACCACGCCTACCTTGAACAAAAGGTGCAGGTTACTTGTTGGTGCTATAGAATATTTTAACTACAAAATGTTAACCATAAAATGTCTACTCATATTTGATAACATTTAATCCTCAGTGTTCTAGATGTATGGAACCAGTATAGTGCTCAGCATCTCAGTAAAAAAAAAAAAGGTTTGCAGAGTGTGGAACAAAGTGTATGCTGAGAAACCGAGGCCTAAAAATGACCTATGTCATTACATATGCATGGGAATCCTGCATAAAGTGAGAAACGGGAACAAGCTATAAATTTAAGTGAGTAAGGCTTCTTTAAACAATAGGAGAAGCATATGGTGTAACATTAAAACTTGTTAAAACAGGATACATATGTATGAGTGTGGTGTTAAACAGGATGTGGAATATTGTTCAGGTAATTGTATATAAGAATGCCCTTCTGAAGAGTTGGGTAGTTTTCTCTTCAGAGAACCGCTCGACTTTACTTTTTGAAAGAATATAGTCTATGGCCTTGAACCTCTGCTCTCCTGAGTGATCTTTGATCTTCATCACTGGCTACAACAGTGCCTCCAATATTTAAGGCTACAGCTGGGGGCAGAGCCTTCTCTTACAAAGCCCCACAGTTATGGAACTGCCTTCCAATTAGTGTTCAGGACTCACACAATCTTAGTGTTTAGTCTAGGTGCCCTGAGAAATTTCTGTATATAATTTCTGTTTGGTTCATAATTGAAGTTAGGGGTTCCTTGTTGTCAGATGGTAGTTTGGTATGATTGGCTATAATTGAGTAGATCCACTCTTGACTAAATGTATTTTCAATGTCAGCATAATCACTGCTATTAACAGTTGCCTATGCAGTTCTGTCTTGTATATTAGTTGTATACACTACTTTTTGTATTTATTTTCATTTGCATATAGGGGTGTCCCAAAACTCCCCATACTTGGGACTATGTATGCCAGCACCATGTTGGTTGCTCCTTTGTCAGTTGACGTTTGTGGATGTCCACTTAGTTGGTCTGCAACACTTCCAGTCTTTTTGAATTTTGCCAACAGTGTCGTGTGATGTGCTTACAATTTTTCTTGTTAAAGTCCATAGACAACTTCCCAATCCAGCCATGAGAATGATGTATATTACAAAAACGGACATCAATTCCAGACTGTGGATGCCCTTCGTGAAGCCATCTTCACCATATGGAGCAATGTTTCCACCAGCCTCCTGGAAACGGTTGCATCAGGCATGCTGAAACAAGTGTTTGAAGTTATCACTAAGAACAGTGGGGCTACTCACTACTGAGTCCTTTTTTTTTTTTTTTTTTTTTTAAACACTTAGCTCTGTTGTGGGTATTTTTGGGCTCTGGTCTTAAACTTTTGCTCAGCTGATGAACAGCCTGTTTGAATTTTAATGCAGTTTTCAATAAATTGCCAATCTTTTTTTTTTTTTTTCCCTCTCTCGTCTCTTGCTCTTTCTTCTTTTGGCATTTTGAAGAAGTTCTTACAACCTGGTTACAATCCACCAGTGCGAAATGTGAATACTTGTAATAATTTTCCCTGGTCTTAAGATTTTGATCGTGGGTGTGTATAAACAAACTAAGTGTGGAAAAATGAAAGTTTTAGTAAAGTGTCAATTTCCCCTATGTATTTTGTATTATATTGCTTATACTAAAAAATTACTTTATTTGGAAACAATTTGCATTCTCTTTTTTAAATAAAATTAACATGCGATTTCAAGTAGGTTCATAAATATTACACAAATAAGTCAGTTTTTGCTTCTTAAAAAATTACTTTAAATTTGTAACATTTTAAGTCAAATCAACTTGAGATGATTAAATGGTTAAATACCACATGAATAAAACAAGTAAATGAAACTTTTGTTCATTTTTTTTATAAAGTAAATATTACTTATTTATTTCATGCAAGAGAGGTTAAATGAATATTGCAACAGCTCAAGGCCTTAAAGCCAACACAAAACAAGAAATATTGAAAACGACCTATCCATGTTTTTCCAGCTGCTCCCATTAGGGGCCATCACTGTGGACCATTGGTCCACATGTTTGATTTGGCACAGGCTTTATGCCAGATGCCCTTCCTGACACAGCCCTCCCATTTTATCATTGGGACTGGCACTGAGAGTACACTCCCAGTAGCTGGATTGGTTCCCTACCTGGGAATCGAACCCGGCCTGTAGTGGTGAGGGTATGGGATCCTTAGCCCGAGTTCAGAAACCGCACCCCTAGGCTGTGGACTTTATTAATTTCAACTTTGTGACTGCTTTAATTTCTAATTTTTTAATTTCTCCTGGTTTTGTGAGCACTTGCAAAATAATAGTAAATTTAACCCAGTAAAGTAATTAAAATATACACTTTGGATTTTAGCCACATATTTGTGATATATCTGTTTGACCAACCTCTGGCACAAGAATTTCCCTCGGGATGAAAAGTTCCATCTTATCTTATCTTTACATGAATTGATTTACAGCGCTTAAAGCATTTAAGTAATTCTAATATTTACTTTTTTGTGCAATAATCATGTTTTTGCCATATTTACTGAACCACTAAATANTGTTTTAACACAAACTTTGCTTTTGTGACCAGGACCTTGGTATTTTTTAAATTTACCAATTTTCATTGAAGAAAACGGGTGAACTTGCATCTTTTCGTTCACATTAAATCAGAAAAAGCAACATGATTCAAAATTAACATGTATTTAAAAATGGCCACAAAAGATTTAGAAGTGAGTAGTTTTTTGAGATTTACGATTATATTATAAATCAATTTCATGAACCAGCCCCGAAATGTAGTCTCGCATCATGTTCTTGATATGTTGTCCTTGGTAGCGACAGTCAAAGTCCAGTATATCCTGGTGGAAGTGCTCGACTTGCTCCTCTGCGTATGCTCCGGTGTTCTTGAATTTATGATGATGAACGTCAAAGATATGGACTACCCAAGGATATGGGCCACCACTACCCCTGTTCAGAGGACAATCAAGAAGTTGTTAGGATGATGAAGGCCCAATAAAGAGAGAGAACACATAAAACATTAACACAATTATGCAGACCAGTGTCAAGAGATGCAACAGATATCTTGACAGAAAAACAGTCCAAAAAAAAAAAAAAGCATTATTACAGATACACATACAACACTGTGGGTCTTCAAGTAGGGGACACTATGCAAATCTGGGTGTATCATTAGGACTGTGTTATTGCATTGATTTGGTAGGACACACCTCAGCAGGAATAATCTCACTTGGGGTCTTTTTGGACTAGGTTGTTCTCGGAGGTTTTGCACCTCATCCCCTGTAGGCCGTCTCATTGTTGTCTGAAATCAGACCCACAACAGTGGTGTCATCTGCAAACCTGACTATTGTGCTGGAGGAGTGTTTTGGGGTGTAGTTGTGTGTAAACTGGGAGAAGAGATCAGGGCTGAGGACACACCCTTGTAGCACTCCTGTGTTCAGGATGAGGGTGGGGGATGTGCGGTTTCCAATCATCAAGTTTTGGGGCCTGTTGGTTAAGAAGTCCATAATCCATGAGCAGAGTAGGGTTCTCAGGTCAAGGTTGCAGAGTTTGTTGACCAGTTTGTGGGGGACTATTGTGTTGAAATCAACAAACAACATCCTCACATATGTGTTTTGTTGTTCCAGGTGTGTGAGGGCTGTGTGAAGTGCAATAAAGATTGTGTCCTCCAAAAATCTGTTTGTTTGGGATGCGAAATTGTGTTGGTTGAGAATAGAGGGGATGACAGTGTTGATGTGCTCCATTATTAGTTTCTAAAAGCACTTCATGATTATGGGAGTCAGGGCAACTGGGTGGTAGTCATTCCAGTATTGCACTGCTGACTTGTTGGGAACAGGGTTGATGGTGCTAGATTTGAGGCAGGTGTAGACAGAAATTTCCTGCACTGAGAGATTGAATATGTCGGTAAAGACCTCCTGTTTTTTGGTCAGTGTACTCTTTCAGTCCGCAACCTGAGACCCCATCTGGACCACCTGATTTGGTGATGTCAATTTAGCACAGGGTGGACCTCACCTGCTGGCAGTGAAGAACAGGTGGTTGTTCATTCTCAAATGAGTATGAGCTCATTTTGAGGAGATAAATATCTTGCATTCTTAGGAGCTGTCTGAAGATGCCAACAACCCTCATAAACACTCACAATTAAATGTTCTCACAATTACTTGCACATGTATATATCTATGTCCGATGTTAGCCTATAATATGTGTCTTGCATACCTTTCAACAAGAAGTTTAAGTCTGGCAGCATTCAGTCTTTTGAGAGCTAAAAATAATGGGTGATTAAAGGTGTTTTTACATATGCAGGGTTTACTTCTAATCTATTTGTGGAAGGGAGAACACAGCAGCTGCACTCTTGGTGTGGACCAAAAAAAAACCTATCCAAAAACGTCTGAGCGAAGTGGTCTTGTTCCAGTTCTAAATGAACTCTAGTGAGTTATTGCAGTGAGAAAGTGATTTGACTCTGACTCACCCTGATTGCAGAAAGTGAACCAAACATGCCATGTATTTTGGGTTGCAACATTTTTTGTTGACCTGTGACCTGCTGTAGCTCTGCAAGAAAACTATGTGTTCTGGATATTGGGACCAATGAACAAAAAGAGAAAATAAACACTGGGTGTAATAAACTAAATGTTATAGTTATTCATTGAATTATTTAATGATTTATTAAGAACAGACTCTGTATTCTCTCTTTTGTTGTGGACCAAGCTGCCCTGTATGATGGACTAATAGATGTGAAAGCACCTTAAGTGTATGGGCAAACCTAAAGTGTCCTCCTTAGCAGCTCTGAGGGCAGCTGAGATCAAGTCATCTGATTGGATAGTCATAGAATGTTTTTTTGCATATTGTTTTGCGCTAGCTACATTTTACCATCAGGACATCACTTTTTTGAAATTGACAACTGGAGAAACTACAGAGGTCCAGATTTCGGTGTCCTCCTAGCCAGTTATTGCAATTTGAGAGTGGGTTTGTAATCTCTTGTTGGGGGGAGCTTGGCTAGATATGGTCATGGTCACTGTGGTTTAAATTAATTATTTTTTATATTTTGGTATACAGAACCAACCAAGTCAGAAGACACTGTGGCACCTGAGTGGTCCATCAGAAATGTGTTTGCCTATTGTCAGGGGATTGTGAGTTTGAATCCCAGTGATTCAACAAGACAGTAAAGCTTTATGTGGAAATGGGAAGGGATGGCACTGATATCTCTCCCCTGTATATCAAAGTAACACTGGCCAATCGTGGGTGTCTGTGAGTTCATGCATGCAGAACAGAGCACTTTCCTCTTCAGCAGCTCTGAGGGTAGCCAAGAAACAGTTGTGACTTCTGATTGGATAGTCATGAAATTCAAGGTTTTTTTTTTCTGCACATTAGGCTATATGTTGCAACAGTGTTATCAGGAAATAACTATTTCCATATTGAAATTGAGACTGGTTCTCACTGCACTGTGAAGCTGCAGTTGCTTGCTCCTCCCTCCCTAAATGTCATGTGATAGGAAAAAGTTATCTAGGGAGTGAGAATTGGCAAGACCAAATCTGTATGAAAATGGGGGGAAAAAACAGAAAATTGTGAGCTGGTACAAGCAAAAATAATTGCGAGAGTGGGCCTCATCAGTTGAAATTCCTTTATGAGAGGACAGAAGTGGGATTAAAAAACAGTCCTGTGCACATCTTTACATAGGCTTGGGACATTTGACAATAGTATTGGGAATCGTCACTAGATTCCGACTATCGTGATGTCTAACAAGTTAAAGACAATTTAAATGTCTGGAAAATGTGGTGCCTGCAGCTTGAGGTTAGACAAAAATAAATTGTGTTATATCTTGTAATATCGTTACGGGTTCACCAGGCTCTCTCACCACTCAATGATCACAAGTTCTGATCACGGCCATCTGTCACTCATTAGCGCATCTCATCAAGCACCATATAGAAGGACACACCTCAGTTCAGTCACTTGTCTGGCCTTGAACTAGGAAATGGACCCTTTACTGCTACCTCTTGATCTTTGGTGCCTATGAATTATCTCCAGTGAACTTACCAGTGATTTTCCCTTGTGTTTCCCTTGTTTTCCCCAGCAATATACACCTGCTATCCATACACCGTAAGACGGAGGTGTGTGCGTCACCGGTATACTCGCAAGCCAGCATCCATAAGATAAGTACTTTATCCGTATGGTTTCATCATCCATTTGCCTACCTGCTTGTTTTTTCACCCGCTGTTGTGAAAAATAAAGGTTGTTTGGCTTAACTTACCCTTTTGCTCAGTGTGTGTATCCTGACAAATATATTTCCTTTTTGCCTATTTTGTATCTTATACAAACCTTAAGAATCTGCTGTCTGCCTTGGAGCACAGCAACAAAATATCTTTCTCTGATGCATCTTAGCTTCCCTAAGCTTAACTAAACATTAATGCTAGAGATTGCATCTACAGCCAACTTGTAATCAGCTTCCATTATTTTTCTGCTGTGATGATGTAACATGTACCAAACATGCGTTATGTATGTCTGACCGCGCCCCCTTCTTTCCCCCCTCAATGCCACAGCCGATACTATCATTAATCAGCAATAGTTAAGGGGGAACAATGGTTGCACAAGATCTCACAAGCCTACCTTTAGCTTACAATAACAAATTCAACAAGCTGCAACAGTCCTTAGGGACCACGACAGGATAGAGTATGAAAGTATGACAGTTTGAGCTGAAACAAGGTGGGCATGGATTAGTCTGTAGTGTTTAATAGTGTTTGAGTTTCACCCCTCCTTACAACCACTGGTGGTGGTAACACCTGGATAACATCTTTGTATATCTGGTAACTGATGCACAATGCTGCATGAATGGATGTATTCACCACATATACCAGCATCATGCATGAATCATTGCCTTTTTCCTTCGCACTTCTGCACTGGTTGGACTATATTAACAGCATGGAGCTATCTGATTAGATCATACTCAGAGTTACATGTGTTCTGTCCTCCAAAATTGTGAGAGCCTCCTCTCTTTGCTTGCTACCTTGGTAAGAGAACTCTAGGCTAAGGGCTCCATTTCCACATAAGGCTTGGCCTGCATCATAGAATGGTACTCTCCCAACATTTTATTTTGGAGTGGGTATTCCTGCCACATAAACAACCCTTTATTCTACCCTTGGATTGGATTGCCTGAGTGGGTAGCCAGTAATAACCATGCTATAGAAGTCTCTTGAAAATCTTTTAGAAGGAGAGGAGAGGCACCTATGATACCAGTCACAACATGGTACATTTTGCTGGAAGATTTGAATCTTGCCAGAAAGTTAAATCTAGCCCAAGGGCCGCAGCCTAAAGAGTTTGTTGCTGCAAAAACGTAGGCCTGGAGTGGGATGTTCAAAAAGCACATGTGGTTGTGATGGTCTGGTGTCCACAAACTTTTAGCCATATAGTGTATCTTCACTTGACTGCTAGGGCTGCTTGCATACTGTGTGCACATGCGTGAGCTTGAATGAATTAGCAGAAATAGGTTGCACCTGAATTTCTTTGATGGAATGCAGTGAGCCTGGATTGACCTGATATACTAAATCAAGCGAGGCTATTTCAAATAAGCCTGGGTTTTATTAGCATACATCATGGAATTAAGCCCCTGCACTGTTTGATGTCTGCAGGACTTACATGTGTGGCAAGGAGCATCCCACTTGTAACAGAGTGCCAAAAAGATCTCCCTTATTAGGCTATGTGTGAAGTGGGTGTCTTTGAAAGCTCCCTTCTTGCTAGCAATTATTTCAGCTAAAAGAATTAGCTACAGGCATACTCTGGAGATATGCTTGCCTGGCATGCCATGACTCTGGAGTGACATAAGACTGTAGATGTAGATGCCTAGCTCCTACTGACATTCGACTCTATAAGAGGCATCTTCTCCTCATTTATACAACTCCAGGACATCTATGTTGCAAATACTTGGATGTAGCCAGGTATTTCACAAGGATAACATCTTCCTTCCCAGTGCTGTTTGCATGGTGAATATCTCTGAATAGCTTTCATGGCAATCCTGAACTGTTGTTCATGAAATTGTTGGTACACTATGGTCTTACATGCCACCTCTGGGTTTAAATGCTAGTAATATGTATAACTGTGGTTCTATAAACTGCCATGGTTCCTTGTTATTCAGAACCTGTGTCGAAGGTTAAATAAGGTTATAGGGAATTATAAATGTATAATGGTGGTATTTATTGTGAATACTGAATCATGTCACTGCTTGAACTTTTTGGTCAATTTCAGCACATGTACAGGTATAACCTGACAACTGACCTCAATTATTGGGATTATATGTCAAATTATACATGAATATAAATCTTTTTGATTGTATAAGCATTCATCCCCTTTGCTGTGAAACCCATACATTACTTATTCTGGAACAAGATATGGTTACCGGTCAAATGTTAAGCTAGCTAATGAGAAATTACATATCATTAACACATCTTGTCAGTTATGCCTTTTTCTAAAAGTGTGCCCTTGAGAAGCAGGACATTTAAGATTCACAAGCTGCCAGATGTTGAGGCTAAAAAGGCCAATATTTCCCAGAATTCAGTGTTGTTTTAGCCAGCAGGCTGAGCATGTTCTCCCAGTGGTGAAAGGGGGCCTGTGGTGTGAGTCAACATACAGAGCAGACATGACATTCCAGATGCACCTCACTACTCTAGCTATGTTTGTTCAGATGGAGCGATCTGCTTTTCCTCCTGCACTCTCTGACTCTTCTTTCTCTGAAAAGCAGCTGCAGTCATGTGAAATAAAAAAATACAAAAGAATGCAGATATGCCATACATATGCACCTACTCCAGTATGTTCTATTCATTCATAGTCAGTGGCCATGTCAGTAGCCCTGTTGTAATTCCAATTAATCAATTTCATGTACTTCCTAACTGACAAAAAAGAGTCACTGTTCATTTCACATTTACACAAGCTTAATTGTAATTCCAAATAAATTAGTGGAAACAAAGGAGCTTTCATTAGAACTTAAAGGGCTTAGGACTGACTTTAAAAACAAACAAACAAAAAAACTTTTAGTAACTTTTTTCCCCAGATTGTAAAAGTAAATGTATACATGTACATTGATTACAAGTAAATGTACACTATATGTGGACACCTGATCATCACACCCATAAATGAGCCTTCCCCAAACTTTTGCCCCAAAGTTGGCAGCACACAATTGTCTAGAATGTCTTTGTATGCTGTAACATTAAAATTTCGTTTTACTGGAACTAAACTGTTCCAGCATGATAATGCCCCTGTTCAGAAAGTGACCAGTCAATAAAGTGACAAGTCCATAAACACTTGTTTTGCCAAGATTGGTATGGAAGAACTCAAGTGTCCTGCACAGAGCCCTGACCAGTCCCAGTGAGCACCTTTGGGATGAAATGGCACTTGGACTGCACATCAGGCCTCCTTGCCTGACATCAGTGCCTGACCTCACTAATGAGGTTTATATATATATTTGAGTAAATTAACAAATATACAGAGACATTCTGTGCGGTGGCACAGAAAGTAGGGTCCCCTATTCAATTCTGAACTAGAGTTACTGTTTGTGCAGAGTTTCTGTATACATTCTCTCTGTGTCCACGTATGTTTTCATATCTCATGATCTACAGTTTCTTCCCACCTCCCAAAAACATGATAGTAGGTGGATAACTTGCTTCTATATGTGTGCATGAATGAGTGTGTGTGACCTGGCCTCCCATCCAGGATCCACCATGAGCCTGACCAGGAAAATGGTTACTTAAAGTGAGTGAGTGAGATACAGAGATCTAGCTCCCTCTGCTGGTTAACATGCCTTTCTGTTTTTTGTGCTAAATGCTGGAGGAAAGAGACCTTAATAGAAGATATAACACAAGTACAAAGGGAGCCATGATGTTATATTTAATGATGCCATTCATAAGTTCCTTTATCCCTGGGAATGCCTCATTCCTAAATGATGCAGTATCTATGTGGTCACAAGATTTTTATATTTGCATACAATTGCTTGTATAGATGCTTGTGGTACCTTCAGTTGTTTGGAAATTGCTGCTAATGAGGGATTGGACCTGTGGAAGTCCACAAATGTTTTTTCTGAGGTCTTGGCTGAGTTGCCTATTAGCCTAGTGTATGTAAATGTTTGGCCTCAACTGTAAAGCTTTGGAGAAATGCATGTCTGGTAAACTTAGCTCGGCTTTCTGTGTTGTTCAGTTCACTGATGGTGCCACAGCAATGACAGGCCACTTGCATGTTTTCACAACCTGGGTGAAAAAGTGCACACTGAACTGTTCACTCACTCACTGTATCATTCATTGTGATGCTGGCGAGTGAGAGGATATCAATGGTGTACTGAATGATGGGATTCAGATAATAAATTTTGTCAAACGATGCACATTTAAAACTTGCTTGTTTGAACAACTGTGTGAGGACATAGACACGGAACACAAGTGGCTCCTTCTACACACAGAAGGCCAATGACTGGCCAGTGGCAAGGCCGTAGCTTGGGTGATGGAACTAAGTCAGCCACTAGAGCTGATTTTTTTTTTTCTGAGAAGAGGTCTGGCTTTTTACTGACTTAAATGTTAACAGTATTTAGAATGGCTGATAAAGTGTTTGCATTCAAAGCAAAACTAGATTCTTAGACAAAGAGGGTTGAGAGCTGTCTGCAACTCATTCCTAAATGATGCAGTATCTGTGTGGTCACAAGATTTTTATATTTGCATACAATTGCTTGTATAGATGCTTGTGGTACCTTCAATTCCAGTTATACACAGAATACATGGGAGAAAGAACAAGCCCACACTTGTCAAACCGTGCAGAATCACCTGTGTGCACTCTCGGCGGAGTTTGAGAGCTATTTCCCATCTTAAAAAGACCCAAAGTTTGGGAGGGAATGGATGCTGAAGATCACCAAGCCAGCAGGGTTTTTTTTTGAGGAGGACATGACAAATACTATGGATCTGTTAACAAACATAAAAAAGGGTTACAGGGATATGTTTAACATATAGGCCTATGCTTTATTCATAGTTAAAATCTATTTTGGCAATTACGTTGTCATGCTGCATCTGTTAAAATAATGAGAACAAAAGAACATTAAACTTCTTCCTTATTACCTTGAGATGGTTTCATCTGTGGTTGATGGAATTACACTTCTGGTATCTCCATTAGGGATTATTCCTTTCAGGGAAGTTTCACCAACGATTGCAGCAATTTTTTTCATCTAACGCTGTCACAGCAGATGTACACGGTCCACAATCCTGGTCTGAGCAGCCAAGGTGGCGCATATGAGCCATGTGTGTTTGGGTATACAAGGTCCAGTGTATTCCATGGGCTGCGAAATTTACATGTTGGGAGAATATTCTCCAATAGAAGCCATGCTTTCACCAATAAGAATGACATACATAGAAGCCACATGCACTCCAACAGGAATGATGGGCACAGAAGCCACGCATCCTCCAATAGTACAGATAGACAGAGAAACCATGGCACCTCCAACAGAACTGATACACACAGAAGTCACACTTGCTTAATTTTAGCCATATAATAATTTCAAACATGAAACCTAATCCTAGACAAACAATAAACTTAGTGAAATCCTAATCCTATCAATAATCTAATGCTAGGTAATTGTCTCTAAAAATAATAAATTAAAAAATGATAACCATGAACAAAGAAGGAAAATGAAATAAAAATCTGTAAAGTCATCATAGAGGATATATTACATATAAATGTGATAAGAACAAACACT
>JAKKZN010000026.1:4548685-4561765 GCA_033441825.1 Pangasius elongatus
AGTGCATGCTTCATATAATCTAAGACTACTAATAAATGGATTTAAAAAGGGGTTGTTTAACAAAGTAATTCTTATAATCGTTGCTGTGGTGAAGTTTTTGGAAGAAGTCTAGGTTATAAGCACTCTTGGTCTCAGTACCACTTTCAGTTTCCTCCATTTTCTCTGTAAATCGACAGGCTGCTGTGTGTGTGTGTGTGTGTGTGTGTGTGTGTGTGTGAGTGAGAGAGAGAGAGAGAGAGAGAGAGAGAGAGGCTGGTGAGGGAATGACTGTTTACCGCAGCTATAACGTAGATGAGAACAGGCACTAACTTGTCTTGGATGTTCCACAACATTAAATGTAACTGTAAACTGTTAAAATGTGTGACGTGTTGTTCTTTAATAAATGAAACATTGCAATTTTTGTCAAATCACTGTGGTGTAAGTGTTAAAATGCACTCTAGACCATGCTGGTATACAAAAATAATGCAACCCCCCACACATGCATTATTTTTGTATGACAGCACAGTCTGTCCTGTGTTGTTCCTTACTTGGTAGCCATTTCATAACTCTGCCACTTTTTTCCACCTCCTTACCTTGGTTTCATATTTCCATTGTTCCAGTTTCCTCACAGACACAAAGATTTTTCACAGTTTTAATCTTTTCTTACATGCTTTCTGGCTGACATATGTCTTGTTAGGTCTCATCTTTCTGAACTTTATATAATCATTAACATAAAAAAAATTCATTTTTACTGTTGTCATGTTGCACTCACAATTATGAAGTGTGAGTGTGATGAATTCCTGTAAATAGTTTTTTCTTTTTGGAAGCAAATGTAAAAGACCTCATGTTCTATTGCCAGCTGGTGGTGCTATGACAATGTGCCAGTAAGGGTATTATTACGCTGAATTATGGAACATATATGTGAACTTCACACAGGAGAATTACACAGCGTCTCCTGTTCGGACGGCATCATTGGTTTGATCACATTACCATGTCAGCACTGTTCAAAATAGCATTTTTTTTTTAAATTTAACATCATGTTTAACATCATGAATGTGTTGACATCAAGCTGCCCAAATGTGATGTGAATCTGATGTATAAGGAGTGTTGAAAAGATTGGTCTATAAGTCCCACTTCCTCTTGCCAGCTGGTGGCATTATGACAATGAATCACTGATCTCATGTGTATGTGCTCCCTACATGAAAAAAATCTGATGAATCATTTAGGAGAAGTATTGAACATTTTTGATTTAAAGCCTCATTTCCTGTGTCCAGTGGCGCTATTACACATTGCATGAGTGATTCATTGTATATGACTATTCCCCATTATTAACATACATGTGAATTTTCAACCATATCACACAGTATACTGTGGAATTACGCCACACTTTCTGTTTGTGTTGTGTGACACATTAATTGATCACTTTTCCGTGGTAACACTGTTCAAGCTATCAAATATTCCTTTGAAATGTAGCATCAACAATCTCGACATTATGCTAACCACATTTAGTATGAATCTGATCAGCCGTCTAGGAGGAGCATTTAAAGGACTAGTTATAAGCACCACTTCCTGTTTCCAGTTGGTAGAGCTATTAGAATGGATCACTGCATGTACATGTGATTATGCCTCATCATTGAACATACATGGGAATTATGTCTCACTTCCTGTTTGCGTGGCATTGACATATTGATTGATTGCTTCGCCATAGCAACACCATTTAAGATATCAAATTGCTTCACAATTTAATATCATGGATATTCTGATATCATCCTGACCTAATTTGGTATGAATTGGACAAAAATATTAAACATTTAAATAAAAATAAAATTTTGGTACCTGTCAAAACGTACCAAATCCTTCTGTTTGGGCAGAGTTGGTTACAAAAAGACCTGCAAATAACTCAGTACGTCTCCTACAGAGAAGAAAAGACTGGCTTAGAAACAATTCATAATAGAAATGGAATTCACAGACAAGTACTGGAAATAATACATGTATACTGAGAAATCTTTCTGGGACTTTCTTAGAGGTAGTATACTAAATTGTTTTGTATTGTGTTGTATTACATTCCCTTATCATGCACAGCAAGACAACTAAGTACAATCCTTTCTGTTCTAGTGGCTACACTTGTGGACAGTGATGTGTTCAGCCACCCAGCAGTTCAGACAAGGCTGTTTAGCGATGAAATTTCCTAGGTTATTTTGCAACCCACAGAGTAGACAGTGTGATCATGCTTTCTGAAAATCAGGGGAGGGAATCTACAGGAAGACTTTTGTCTTGACCAAGTTACAGGACCTTCTTTGTTGTCTTTTTCTATTTTTTTTTTTTTTTTTCCATATTCAGGACCAGTTTGAGACGCTGTTTCATCAGTTCGATGCAGGAGTATATTTCCAGTTCTTCAAAAGCTTTCACCGTGTACGCATTAATTTCACCAACGCAGTGGCTGCTGCTCAGGCGAGAGTGAAACTTCACAAGAGTGATTTCAATGGCAAAGAGATGCGCCTCTATTTTGCCCAGGTACCAGAAATCTGATTGGAGTACAGTAAACATACAATCAGGAATATATGAGTAAAGCCTATTTTTAGGATACACCCACTGACTGTTGAAGACATTAACAAAATTTGTTAACTTATATGAGATAAAATAGAGTAAATCATCATTTCTTAATCCAGCAATTAAGAGTTACATAAAGTTGAGTCAGTTTAAGAACTGGACTGTACTAAACAGTGCAGAAGATAAAAAGAAATATGGACTGTTTTTATACATATATTCAATGGTTCTTTGAATTTAATTTAGTCTCTCTTTGTTTCATGTCTATCTCCTTCTCTACACCCTCTCCCTGCACTATTCTTCCTTCAGTCTGTACATATAGGCAGTCCTCGACTAGAGCCCCCAAAGCCAGAAAAGCAGTTCCTCATTTCTCCTCCAGCCTCTCCTCCAGTGGGTTGGGAGCAGTCTCAAGATGCTACGCCCATCATTAATTATGACCTACTGTGTGCTGTCTCCAAACTTGGTCCAGGTAAAAATACACTACAACAGTATCAGAACAGAATCCAACATCTGATACTAAATTAGTTCTTACACATCAGTGGTGATACTTTCTTAGCCTTACTGTGAGCTATTTGCTAAATTGGTCTTGCATTCTAAAAACAAGAAAAGAAACAGGTTAGACAATTAGCCAGTTTGGTTACTGTTTTTTTTTTTTTTTTTTTTTTAGAGTTTTTTTTTTTTTATATACATTAACATGATACAGTGGATATAAAAAGTCCCCTGTTAAAATTGCAGGTTTTTGTGATGTAAAAAAATGAAACCAAGGAAAATCATGTCAAATCTTTTTTTGTGATATAGCAAGCAACAAAATTCAAGTGAAAAACAAATACAAATAAGAATTTTAGCAAAAAAAAAAAAAAAACCTTGTAATAACCTTGCTGCATGTGTACACACCTTTTTATAATGGAGCACGTGTCTGTGCTCAGCCAATCACATTCAAAAGTAATTATCATAGGCCTGTAATCAGTGTAGGTCAGCTGTTTCTGATTTCCTTTACAGCTTCTTGGTCTGCAAAGAACTTGCAAAACATATACGAGATCTCTTTGTCGAAAGGTATCGATCAGGATATTACATTACATGTACCATGGAACACCGTGAAGGCCTTAATCAACAAGTGGAGAGAAATCGGCACTACAGCGACATTACTAGGAACACAACGTCCCTCCAAAATTGACAAACGGACAAGACAATCTCTCGTATTCTGTACATGTTTGGGGTAAGATGTCCCTTTCTCATGGAGGAAAAAAAAAAAACATCCTAGCCAGCCTAAATTTTGCCATGTCATAGATTTGTATGATGAGACCAAGGTGGAACTTTTTGTGTGTAATTCTAAAAGATATGATAGCTTATCACTCAAAGAAGCATTGGGCTATCAGGCTGCCATCATTTTGGCACAAAACCTGCTGCCTCTGTGTGAAGAAAATTTCACCTTTCAGGACCTATTCAGAATTTTATCAAAACTTGGAGAGGCCTTGCACAGTAGATCCACTCATTATTTGATAGTTCTGGAAAGTCTTTGCAAGGAATAGTGGAATAAAATTGCCAAATCAAAAAATGCTAACAGCTGAGTTGTCATGTGGGGCCCAGGAGGGCCAAGGAGAGTCCAGGGATGCAGAAATTCTTTAATGAAAGAAAACAACTGAGAAACAAACAAGGACTGGGAAAGAACCAAAAAACAATAAGGGCTAGGCATGGCAACTAGAAAACAAAAGCTATACACGGTGCAAACAGTAACCGTAAACTACCATGCAAGCAAACACAGACGCAGACATCAACATAATGCTCCAACAACCAAAGAGGGAAAACATAGAATTTAAATAGTGTGACTAATAGGGAAATACAAAACAGGTGTACAAAATCAAGAAAGGAAATGGAGCAGAAAACAAAAGAGGTTCTAAAAGTGAGTGAGGGGGCGCTATGGACACAGTAGCTTAGTAGTTAGCCCTGTTGCCTTACACCTCTGGGGTTCGAATCCTGCCTCCACCCTGCACTTGCATGTTCTCCCTGTGCAGGTACTCTAGTTTCCTCCTCCAGTCCAAAGAGATGAGTTGTAGGCTGACTGGCATTTCAAAATTGTCCGTAGTGTGTGAATAGGTGGCGATTGGTTGGCACCCTGTCCCGGGTGTGCCCTTTCTTGTGCCCCAAGTCCCCTGGGATAGGCTCCCTGTGTAGGATAAGTGGTACAGAGAATGGATGGATAGAGAGAGGGTGGTCTGGGGAGGAATTGGCTGTGACATGAGTGTTGTATTACAAGTGCTTGGCAAAGTATTAGTTAATGGGTGTGCACACTTATGTAGCCAGGTTATTCTAAGCTTTTTCTTTTTTCCCTAAAACTTGCATATTTGTTTTTCACTTGGATTTTGTTTGTTGCTATATCACATTACAGGTAGTAAAAGATCTGCCATGATTTATCTTGGTTTCATTTTTACATAATAAAAACCTGCAGTTTTATCTGGGATGTGTGGACTTTTTATATCCACTGTACATACTGTTTTTAATTATATCTGTTATACAATATTTTAGGTAGTCTAACATTAGCTAGCTTTCTTGAAAACCTAGATACTGTGGTTCGCTTAATATGTTTGTAGATACACTCACTGAGCACTTTATTAGGAACACCTAATCCGCCAGTTGTGTGGCAGCAGTTTAGTGCAAAAAATCATGCAGATATGGACCAGCATCTTCACATCACATGTTCACATCGACCATCAAAATGGGGCAGGGGAAGGGGGATTGTGAGCCCTGTGATTTTAACCGTGGCATGATTGTATTTGTATTTACCCTATTAGTCACATGGGCTGGTTTGAGTATTTCTGTAACTGCTGATATCCTAGGATTTTCATGCACAACAGTCTCTACAGTTTACTCAGGATGGTGCAATAAAGAAAAAACATCCAGTGAGCAGCAGTTTTGCAGACAGAAACACCTTGCTGATGAGTGGTCAACAGAGAATGGCCAAACTGCTTCGAGCTGACAGTAAGGCTACAGTAACTCAGATAACCACTATGAACTTTTGTTGTGAGCAGAAAAGCATCTCAGAATGCACAACACATCAAACTTTGAGGGGATAGGCTACAGCAGCAGAAGACCATGTCGGTTTCCACTTCTGTCAACCAAGAACAGAAAGTTGAGGCTGCAGTGGGCACAGGATGACCAAAACTGGTGTGACACCGCTGGACCATGGAGGGCTAAACACACACACAAGGAGGCAGTAAATATGGGGGAACGTGCTCTTTATTGTCCTTAAGTGAGTAGTGAGAGGGATGGTGAGGTGGGAGAGTGAGTCGATGAAGCTGGGTGCAGGCAGTGAGGTCTCGGGCTTGGTGGGCAAACGTGCAGTGGCAGCACGGTGACAAGACGGCAGTGATGCAGCCGGGCAGTCTCACGCAGCGGGGTGATCGCTGAGCAGCAGCCGCTCATCCTCCTCGCTTATGTTTTGGAGGGAGGGAGGGAGAGAGAGAACCATTAGTGAAGTAGTTTTGTGCCTGGCGAGTGGCCGCAGGCTTGTTTTAAAGCTCCTCATCTTCTCCCTGAGTGTGAATTGGAGCCGCGCAACTCCCTGGCCGCCAGCCGTGCGCCATTTAGTCGCTCCGCCCCACAGCCGGCTGTCCAAAACAAGTGTGGTGCTGGAATGGTGCTGTCTTTTCAGCACCGCTCCGTCAGTCGTGCGAGGAGCATTAGATGTTTTCCATGTGTGGGCTGTTGGCCCGCTGTCACACTGGACAAACTGGAAAAACGTAGCCTGGTCTGATGAATCTCGATTTCTTTTCTTAATCTTATAATTTTCTATTTTAGGTGAGCAGTACGAGTTGCACACTGGAACCACTACTACTCCTAGTGTGATAGTGCATGTGTGTGAAGACGACAGCTCAGGTGGTGAAGAAGAAACAGAAGGAGGAACCCGGGCCCGCCCCAAAATCATTCAGACTCGGCGCCCAGATTATTCTCGCTCTGTCAAGAAGTGAATTTACTTGACCATCCTGGCAAGCTAGTAATCAAACTGGTAACCCAGTTTCACCCTCCACATCACCAGGGAAGCAGCAAATATAAGCACCTCTTTCTGATATGGAATATCCCATCTTTATCATCACATATGCTTCTGATTCAAATTTGGTTAATTATAGTAGAACAAAACATTTAGAAGTGAATTTTGTGATTTTATTTAATTTAACAAAGGGCCCTTCTGTTTGGCATTACATTCATATACCGAGAAAGTGGCATTTGGAGGGTGCTAGCTTGTTTTGTTTGTTCTTGAATTTTTTAAAATACATTTTCTTCATGTGTGAAAGTTAACTCTACATTGTCATAATTGTCATTATGTTGTAGCCTGTTGTCTGTCTATGTTGGTTCTAGTATTGTGCAAAAATGTAATTATTGTTGCTACAGTTTTAAAAATATTCTCTGATTATTATGCACTTGGGGCCATATTCAGAGTTGAGTTAACCACCTATAGTGAGGAGTTAATACTGACATTGGATTCAGACCTCAGAGGCTATAGACTTGATCCATGGTCACACCAACCTTTTGCCCTACAAATTTATTAATTGGGGTGGAACGAAATCAGGTGGGGATAGACATGTCCGGAGGTAAAATACTGCTTCAGTGAACACCTAGTTTCTTGTTTGACTAATCTTTGCATATATCGTAATATAGCATAATCTTGCTAATAGCCCCTAGATTGTTAACTTCTTAAATAGTCTATTACCAGCAGGGTTGATTTTGCTATTTTTAAATATTTTTAAATGACAGAGGGTGTTCTGAAACAGCAATAGTAACATTTCCTCCTGAGCTACAGATTAGAAGTGGCAGCTCCATGGTGCTTGGCTCATGAGCCAAGGTGCTATTGTCTGACTGCAGCTAATAATGATCCATGGTAATGGATAGTTCCATCTACCATAGTGTCCTCCCAAAAACATACTGAAAGAAAAATTATTTATAGGAGTATCATGCTTCTCTGTAATGCAGAGGTGTCCAATCTTTTTTCAACGGGGGCCAGATTAGACCACATCAAAATACCTGAGGACTGGTCACCAAAATATTACTTATGCAAAATACTAAATATTTACAATATGATATGTATACATGCAAATCATAATGCTATGGCAAATGAAAACGTATTCTTGTTTCCAACTCTTTTGAAATCTCCCCTTCTTACTGTTAACTTTTTTTCTGTAGCCGTGACTAAATAGCATTAATATGCAGGTGTAGTCAGAGGGGGGGAAAGGGTCTTGCAATTTAGCAATTTCTGCAATATATTAGTCTATTATTAGATTGTTAAATTAGTCCATTTGAATCTTTGTCTTCTTTTCATTTACTGTATTTTATTGTCTCTTGCTTTTGTGGTATTTTTTTATTGCAACTGACAGCAAAAAGAAAAAAAATGTAATATGCTTTGAGAGTCAACACTTTCTATCCACTTTTTTCTGTCTTAAGCAAAAGTGCTTATCTTTAAATGTGGTATATCCAGACAGAACTGCAAAACTCCTATTCCAAGAGCTCTACACAAATTAAAATCAGATTGATTGACTGTAAATGAAAGAAAGGCAACTTCTGAGGCATGAACTACACATGGGTAATTTTAATAAGTGAATGATTTTAATAATCTGCCCAGAAATTCAAGTTGAAGAGAACGTTCCCTGCATGAATATTGATGTAACTTTTGCACACAAGTCACCAGCTCTGAATACGGCCCTTGAAGAATAACGCCTTATTATGTGGTACACATTTGTCATGACTTGAGTGTCGCTTCATATCTGTGACATAAAAGGATCTAATGTGATCTGTTGATCTGCTGTACTCTGTTGTCTGTGGAGATTACTCAAAACCACTGTCAGAGGATAAAGAAAGTGAAACCTCAAAATGCATCCTGTGATTTATAATAAATTTACCATCTTGAATGAACCGATCTCATTCATAGACAGAAGGAATATACAGTGGTCCAGTAAATATGACAAAAAAAAAATCAAATCAAATAAAAGCATGCTGACCAGAAGTGGACCATGAGGTTGCCTCAGTGCTGCACATAAATTAGTATTCTTTTTTTCTATTTGCTTTGTATATGTTTAATAACAAAGTTAATTAATAGTTTAATTCCAAATTAATACAGTCATGTATAATACTGTAACTTTGCCATACATGCGTGAGGGTGTGGCAGTTGAACTCGATTTGCATATGGGTCTGAGAAACTTGAAACTGGTTTAATCTTCAGCTCTGTGGTGGCTCATCTATAGGGACATTACATAATATATAATACAATTTCAGGGAGAACAGTGAAAAATAGTTTAATGACTCATCCTTTACTGTCCAGTTTGAGTCCCGTTTGTATAGTTCTCAATTCAATTCTATATTGCTTTTATCAGTGGACATTGTCAAAAGGCAGCTTTACAGAAATCCGGATAAACCAGTGGCAACAGCGATGAGGAAAAACTCAGAGAAGACACAAGGAAGAAACCTTGAGAGGAATCAGACTCTTCTGGGTGACACCAGATAGTGCATTTACAAGTCATTATTCATCCACAACTGAATGCTACAGCCCCCTCCGAAGGCACTGGAACAGCAAGGTCAATTCTTTTTTTTTTTTTTTGCTATACACTGAAGACATTGGGGTTTGAGATCAAAAGATGAATATGATACGACAGATCAGAATTTCAGCTTCCATTTCCTGATATTTTCATTTCTCCCTTCAGGAGGTGAAATGTATGCTAATTGGGTTAAGGTCTGGTGATTGACTTGGCCAGTCTAAAATCTTTCACTTTTCCTCCCTGATGAAGTCCTTTGTTGTGTTGGCAGTGTGTTTTGGGTCATTGTCTTGCTGCGTGATGAAGTTCCTCCCAATTAGATTGGATGCATTTTTCTGTGAATTAGCAGACAATGTTTTTGTAGACTTCTGAATTCATTCTACAGTTGCCATCATGACTTACAGCATCAATAAAGATTATTGCACCTGTTCCATAAGCAGCTATGCAAGCTCATTTTCCCTCTTTTCTCAACTTGCTTGCTTTTCTCCCATAGACAGCTTTCTGGTCTTCTTGTGGTTTGTCCTTTTGAACAACCAATGTAGTCCTCACAGTTGAAACCAAGGGCTCAAACCAAGAGTAGACAGAGCTATTAACCGTTTAAACAATCAACCTAACAGGGCACACCTGGGCAACAAGAAACTTGTCAGTCACATGTTCCAATATTTTTGATCACTTGAAAAATGGGGTTCAAACAAAATGTGCCATGTTTTAAGTTGTTTAACACATCTAGATCTAAGAGAGCATCTGGAGCATCAGGATGTTTCAGGCAGCAAGGGAGAAGGAGGCAGGTACACCGTCATTTCATCAGGCAGCAGGAGTACCATGTATAGAGAGAAAGAAAGAAAGAGAACAGATTATTATTATTATTATTATTATTATTATTATTATTATTATAGTTGTTTAAGAGGATTAACATGCTGTTTGTGAAGCTTCTTGCTATGTTGTTTTTTTTAAACCTGATTTGTGTTCTTTGTGCATTTTGTTATCAAATCTGTGTATTCTGTTCTCCAGCCTGTCAAAAAAAGTTTGTCAGGAACTAGTAGGTATTATTAGCATGCTAGCTAAAACTCACTCCAGATGATAAAAAGACACAGATCAGACGAGAAGAGGGATTGAATCTCTCACTCTCACTCGACATAACCAAGTAATCATATCAATGGAAGATCATCACAAGGGGTGTGTGTGTGTGTGTGTGTGTGTGTGTGTGTGTGTGTGTGTGTGTGTGTGTGAGAGAGAGAGAGAGAGAGAGAGAGAGAGAGATAGCCCAAGCTAAACATCATGTTTTAGGTTCTAATGTGGCCACTGGTGGAGGAGCTGGGACAAGGTAACTAAAATCATCTACTTATCTAGCCAGATATATGGCTCTACTAGGGTTACAAGGTGTCTGGTTTCATGCTCCATTGTTGGATGGGTACTGTCAACTAGTCTTTAAAATATCCAATAGAGTCTCATTCTAAATCCATGTGTCGAGATAAAGTAGATAAAGTCCAATTATACCTCTGTCACTGTATTTCTCTCTCACACATGCAATATTGTAGGATTTACATTGGTATATTCCACCAATCACGTCAAGATGATTATGCCACACTATGCATGGGAGTTGGTGCATTCTCTGTCTGTTTCTCAAACTGCATATACCAAATCCATTGTTTTTAATGGCATGTCAGATTAGTACATCATGATTTATGCGATTTTGACATGATAGCGATTTTGACATCTGTTATGATGGGGTTTGGTGCAAGGCAGGGTTTAGTGCAATATGGGCAATTATTAGTGATATACTGGATGCTTGTTGAATAATTCTGCCACACCCGCTACCCCCTTCTTCTCTACATTTCCACATGCATCAGGGTAACTTTGTCACAGTGGGCCCATTTGAAAGCATTACATTTGGACACTACTTGCATGTGCATGTGAACAGTCAGTAACCAGTCAGCCCTGTTATGGCCAGTCGTAGTGTCTGCCTACTTACACTGACCCAACACCATCATAGTAAAGCAGAAAACATATGGGTACAACAAGTAAGCAACTAGTAATTCACCTAGACACAAATAATGACAAATAATCCACCCACTGTACTATTTTAACACTGCTGCCTTACTTCAACATTTTAAATATTTGGCCATGGCCAAATAACAGCAAAGCCAGTTAGGATACTCACTTGTTTAATGGCATTTCAACTGAGTTTCATTTGTAAGTAATTAGTAGTCAGTAGTAGGTGCACTGAAAGTATCAAACCATTAGCCTTTGCTAACCTAGTTATGATGGTTATAAAGTTATGTTTAACAAATGTATTTAATCCTAATCTAATCTAATCAAATGTATCATCATCATCTCTTCGCGTTTGGGCATTCTGAAAGGCATTCTGATACTTTTGCCAAATCGGCTGGCATGCTGCTTCACTGCTAGAAACAAATAAATCCAAACAAAGCAATTTAATTCAATCATTATAGAATTCTGAATCACCTGATGAAATCAGACATGTCCTATTGGATATAATGCTTGTTTGCCAGACCTCCCAAGTTTCAACAAAATCAGGAAAACCATTTTTTTTTTTTAATTAGCTTTCAAATTTCCATAACAATAGCACAAAATAATGCAATATGTCATGAGGAAACAGTCTCAGTTGAATGGATGCACTATGGGAAGAAGGTAAGTCAGGAGAGGTAGTGTGATTCTTTGGGCAATGTTCTGCTGGGAAACCTTGGATCCTGGCATTCATGTGGATGTTACATTTACATGTACCACCTACCTAAACATAGGTGCAGACCAAGCACACCCCATCATGGCGGTACTCCCTAATGGCAGTAGCCTCTGTCAGCAGGATAATGCACCCTGCCACACTGCAAAACCTGTTCAGGGAGGGTTGAACTGGCCTCCAAATTCCCCAAAGTCCAATCTTGGTGCCAGTACACCTTCCACAGTACCACAGCACACCTTCAGAGGTCTTGTGGAGTCCATGCCTCGATGGGTCAGAGCTATTTTGGTGGCACAAGGGGGACCTACACAATATTAGGTAGGTGGGTTCAAATTCAAATGACTGATCAGTGTATACTTCAATTAAATTTATACAGCTCTTTTAACAATGGACATTGTCAAAAAGCAGCTTTACAGAGATATATAAATTCAGTATTTAAATTTTAAATTTATAAATTTATCCCTAATGAGCAAACCAGAGGCAACGGTGTCAAGGAAATACTCCCTGAGATGATATGAGGAAGAAACCTTGAGAGGAACCAGGCTCAAAAGGAGGTCTGGGTGACAACAGATAGTGCAACTATAAATAATTACCTCTACGACCGTGTACTACATGGTCAAAAAGTACAATTGTATAACTAGGAAATTCATTATAGTTTTCACTTGAAGTCTATTTTGTTGAAGTTATCAACTACAATAACAGACAGCTGTGCTTCCCCTATTGTAGAAACCACCAGCCTCCACTGCCACACACCTGCTGTTTATGGTTGAATAAGAAACAGCAATTAAGAAATAATACTTTATTCTTAACTGAGGCACTTACTTTACTACATATGATGTTATATTTTTACTTTCAGAGGTTTTTAGAGCCAAGATGTGGAGCGAGCACTATATGTGTTGCAGAACTGTGGAATCAGAGAGGTTTGAATTCAGTGCATATGTGAATGTATAAAGAAACTTGTAATGATTCCAAAATTCACTTGTTAAAAAAAAAAGCCCTTTTCTACTAAATGAAATTGATGTGCTTTCAAAAAAATATCCTGTAAACAGGGTTTCGGCACAAATATTACACCATAACCACAATAAACTATGCATGAGTGCTTTGAATATATACATATACATATATATATACATATATATACATATACATATACATATACATATATATATATATATATATATATATATATATATATATACACACACACACACACATACATACATACACACATATATATATATATATTAATATATATATATATATATATACATATATATATATATATATCGATACACACACACACACGTGTGCGCAGTTAGTGCGCTCACACACACACAC
>JAKKZN010000026.1:4597873-4615017 GCA_033441825.1 Pangasius elongatus
TCGAATGAGTAGTTCTTCATTAAAACTTATCTTATTCCTAATAACTACTAAGAACTTCTAGTTAATTACTCAGTAAGTATGTATGTAATTACTCAGCCTTAAGCAGTATTTACTGAGTCTTATATTTTCCTGCAGAATTCCTAGTAAACAATGGGTATTTTATAATAAATACTGATTAATTGCTGACCTTGTTGTTGTTGTGGTTCTTCTTCTTCTTCTTCTTCTTCTTATTATTATTATTATTATTATTATTATTATTATTACCAAGATTTATGTTAAGATTAATTAATTAATTAAGATCAAGGGGATGCTTTATAGGCAGTAATTTGAATTTTCTCTTTTACATTTCAAACAGGCTAAAAACCATGATGACTGTTTGATGCATGTTTCTGGAGCAGGAATAGGTAATGGGGACACAGGCTGTATTGCTCCACTAAGTGCCTGATCAAAATTCTTAATTTTGTATAAGTAATATCAATTTTAGGACAATATTAATTGTTACATTTGATTATAAAATTGATATCTTAATACATACCAAATCTTATTAAATATTTATTTATATCGTTATACATTTTGATGAGCCGCTTAGTTCAGTCGCTCTTTCAGTCTTAACATTCTAGTGGCCACATGGTGCACTATGTAGGTTCTGCAATGGCATTAAACTATAACCTATATAGTAAGAGCAAGGACATATGCGTGGGCAACGTGATGCCATTTACTCCCATTGTGCATTTTTGATGTCTTTTTCGGTTGAAAAGGCTTTAGAGCTTTGATTCATGACTGACTGAACTACAATTTTCTAGCTAGCTGATTATCCATTATTTTAATCAAAGCAGTGTAAGTATAAGTACCCAGTGCAAGGTAACAGCTGAAAATAACAGCAGTCAAAACTTACACTCAACATTTATTTAAAAAAAAAAAAAATCACTGCTCTCCATGATTTTCATCTAACTCTTTCATTGAGTGAGGGGTGCTGGTACAGAGGAGTAATCTGAGATTCTGTGTAAAAAGCATGCTGGAGATCACTGGGCTTTACACAGATTCGAGTAGGCTAAGGAATTATAACATAATTAAAACATTACTATAGATACACATTATAATCTTTTTTCCATCTGTTATTTTCTAAAAAAAAGTGATGGTTATTTTTTTCCTTTCATCTTTTATGTAATACTAGAAAATGATATGCTAAAGTTAATGTTTGTTCTGTTCATTTTTGTTGTTTTATTTTATTACTTTCATTAGAACGTAACTTTTAAATGAATTTTACAGCCCTATTATGTACCATAAAAGCTATTATATATTGATGACATTAGGAACACAGGCTCTGTAAGTGTATTTAAATACAGTAGACCTACCTCTTTTCCATATTTGTGATTGTGATAAATCTACGGAGATTTCAGCTTACACCTGTAGATGGTTTTGTAGATGGTTTGTTGTTCTTTTTTAATTGTTGCACTAACTTTTTTATTTATTTATTTATCATCACTGTGATTCCTTGTTTTGCTACATTTTTAATGATTAACTTTAACCTTTGATTTAAAAAAAAAAATTCTTCTCTCCTCATATATATATATATGTGTGTGTGTATTTAATGTTTTATGCAAAGCACTTTGGGTTTTGACTCAAAATGAAAAGTGCTATTTAAATAAAGATTAGGTAGATTTTTCTGCTTTAAGTTTCAAACAGGCTAAAAACCATAACCACTGATACACTTCTTCAGTAATTATAGAACTTCTCTAGCCCAGGGGTTTACTGTAAAAACTTACACTAGTGGTCTGCTTAATAAATGTAGAGGAGAGAAGATAAAGAATGGAATTAATTTAATTTTTTTCTTTCTGTCTTATTTCTCGTCCATGGCTGCTACTATTACATTTAATGTTGTTATCTCAGTTGTCAAAGCTGCATGCAAGTGTGGTACAGCTATGACAGATGGGGTACGTGGAACACTAATGCCACCAATTACACAATATTTCAGTTGATGTGTCTTGTTATGGGGACACAGGCTGAATTGCAAAGGCATTAAAGCACTTGATTTTTTACTAAGTTCTGCTAATTACTATTGTATAAATTTATACAATTGTGGGACAAGAAACTTGGCAACATTTTTACAAGTTTTAGATCCTTTATAGATATTAATGATAGGTAAATTAAAAGAATTAGATCTATTGATCTAATTGATTTAACTGTTGGAGCATTAGGGCTATGATTGCTGTATTAGTGCTATGAGAACGCGTGTACCTCTCTCCTATCTACAGACCAGACAAACACCTCACCTCATCATCAACAGAGCACAGATCATCCGACTTCAGTTACCTCCCTTCTCTTTTCATATGTCCTCACAGTGTTGCACCTCACGGGATCTTCTTATTCCAGACTCTGTTCCCTGAGTGTTGCATGTTTTATTAAAGTTGTTAAATACCCCAAAATGAATTTAAGGCTAGATTCTGTGTTTCTAATATCCTAAACACAGTACTTCAATGCTCTGCTTCATTCCATAGAAGAAACATACACATTCCAAGGCTTCATTTAACATTTCTTATAATCTCAGTCTTGGACAGCCGGTTATATTGTCAGTCTTGCTTCCATTTCTCTTCATGAAAAAACTTTGGGATCTGTTTAGATGACAGTCATCAAAGTGATTTATGGCACAAATTTAAAGAAAAGTGTGTTCTCCTTCAGTGACCTTACAATCACAGAGAACCATTAAACCCATTTCCAGAAACAAATGGGTAAAAAAATGGGAATACCAAGCATAAAGAAATAAAAAAGATAAATTTTGCTTCTGAAAATAAAAACGGCTGTGACTAGATCCAAAGAGTAGACTGTCTGAAGTGTGTGTGAATATGAAGTACAGAAGTGACAGATTTTTTTTTTTTTCAAATGAAACTTTGGAGTAAACGTGACTCTACCAGATCATTAGTCTAAATGATTCGTTTATCCAGCTGTGCAAATGTGTGCATTGATTCTCCCTCCTGTCAAAGTCTTGTTCAAAAAGCTTCAGTCAAAAACGTTCCCCTGCTGCTAGCAGCACAACTTCAATCTTTTCCACACAGATCCATTAAGCTGAATTAAATCTATACTAAAAATAGAAACTGTAATACACAACATAATAAAAAATGTTGGACAGTACATAATTGATTTGCAAGACAAAAAGAAACACTTTCCTAATTTAGGGCATTTAGTCAATGTCATTTAAACATCCAACAATGGTGAAGAGAGAGAAGCTGTGTAGTGGCATGTGGCTACAAAGGCAAGACAGATAGGCAAGATATAATCTATATGAAACACTGCAATGGCTCACCGGTATTAGAAGAACATTTCCTATCTCTTGCGTCACTTTGAACTTGTTAAACGGACCCTCTGTTTTTACCTGTAAAAGTAGCAACACTGGCTACATTTTAATTTCAATTACTTAAGTTCCAGATCAGCACCAGGCACAACCAACTACTGACCGTGCACTTCCCACACACTGCAGATCGAGGAGTGCAGCTATAAAAGAGCCAAAGTATAAGATGCATTTTCATTGTGGAGACTGTGCACACCCTCTGTCTTCATTGTGTAACACACAATGTGGAAAGCATAAACTAGTCCCTGGGTTATGTGTCCTCTTGCACCTCTGCCATGCTATACATTTAATTGGAGATCTCTGCCATATTCACATGGTACACATTGTTGAAACTTGGCTTGCCACATATCTAAATATCTAAATATCTAAATGCAGCCCCCAACTTAGCCCCTAACTTTAAACTTAATGTGGCTCCTGAGCCATCATGAATGGTTTAACAAGATAACAGTTTACAGAAAATCCTAGCAGGCAAACTAAATATAGAGGCCAAGAAATTTAAACATCAGTTCTGAAATCACTGGAATCAAAATGGTATGTCTCACATGTCTCATCACTATAGTCTTATTTGATGCTGTTACTTTTGTTCAAACAAAATCTTTCTTTTGTTTGGCACTCTTCATTACTTTAAGATTTTGATTCAACTGCCTTCTCTGCCAGTGCATAACATATGTAAGATAAATTGGTTTCTCCCCTACTCCATCAAACTAGTGCCTCCCTTTACAACAGCTAAAAGAGCAGCAATGTAAAAGTATTTGCGTATTGTGGACAAATAAATCATAACCTAAAAAAAAATAGAGACTATTAATTGCAAGAGCTCTCAGACTGGTGAAATACAGAAGAAGTTTCACTGTACTGAGTCCAGAGTCCAGAGTCTGTGAGGTATTTCAGTGATAACTATCAGAATGTAAAGATCGTTCAAGCAATGTGTAATATTAACTAAATTTAACAGCTTATAATACAGCTACAGTATTTTTTATGAAGTATCTATCTTTTTTTTAAATCTAGTTTAACAATTTCAGACTAAAATCTAACACAGACATAAGAATAATCTTATAAAACAGTCTTCTGAAACAAAAACTTTTTAAAAGAAAGATCTGATTTATCAGACTCATCAGACTGCTCTCTATGTATAAATGTTCTATTTATTATTCTTTGGAGAAAGAAGTTCTTGCAGTCTACTTACTGTAATACAGAAAGAAATATGTTTATTTCGTTCCAATCCACAGCATTCTTGGCATACAACACTATTTGGCCAGCTAATTGAAAGCCCCCTGAGACTCATGCTAGTATTACAAGCAGGCAGCCTGAGACTGTTATCACGGGAATGATGCATAAGGCAAGAACAGTTGGTCCCAAGGGAGTGATGATGAAGAACGGAGGCAGGCAGGCCATGACAGGTAAACAAAACACTCACCCCATAGTCTCTCCAGTCTTAGACTGACCCTGTCCACAAGCCAGTGGTGTGAGACCAAATGCAAGCATGATAGGGAAGCAGTAGGTGTAGCATGGAGAATAAAAATATAAAAAAGGATTCATAATCATTTACAGGCCAGTAAATAGCAAGAGTAAGCAAGAGGGGTTTTTAATGTGCTTTCGTTACTTTACAATCGCTTTCTCGTCTTGTGCAGATAAGACTATGGAGAAACATTTTTACATTACCTACAAGATTTAATTTAAACATTAAAAAAAATGCTTTTTCAAAAGAAAATTTGTATATTAAACATTTAACAAATGTATAAATCTAAAATGTTACATCATATTTAAATATTTAAAACAGTGTTATAAGCCTGCACATATTACTGGTAACTTTCTTCTTATCGGCTCAATTTAAAACTCACATTCAAGAAAACTTATTGCAGCTGTTTCCTTATTGCTTCTTGTTGTTTGCTCATCAGGTGCACTGTATGTAATTTATACTTGTCATTAATTACTGATCCTTTACCCCCAGTAACAGAGATTTCCTGTTGAATTTTATTTTAGAACAGGATGAATCCTTGTTACTGACAGCAGTAGGTCAGATATTCTCCAGAGTTCTGTAGTTTCATCTGAAGGTCCATCTTGTAAGGAATAAGAAAGGAAAATATTAAAATTGAAAGTAATGAAAAACAACTATTTGATCATCCTTAAAGAATTCATAATATATGAAAAATATGTTTTTCATCAAATCCACTCTGATACATTTTATTTACATTAACCTTTGCAAAATGTACTATATGGTAGTCTTTACTGTTATTGTTATATATTGTTCATGACTGGCCTGAGATTAGAATTCAGTCTAACAACGTCTGACAGTAACGTCCATTACTCCCTTGTGGAGCGTGCTTTGCTATTTAACAAACCAGGTCTAAACTACCGAAGGAAAATGTCTGCCACATTTACCACATGATCGTTTGACCTTAGCTTTTGTTGTTTTGCCCCCTCCCCTTGTGTTTCTTTGTTGAAGGATGGAAACTTAAATCAGCAATTTCCATGAATAATTAACAGCTCACTGGGATTAATTATTAATGTGTTGCACGAGTAATTGCTCCCGTTTAAAAGAGAGAGTGTGACTTTGTGGAATATAAGAGAGAGTGAACAGTGCAACTCAGAAATAGTCGCTATCTATCTATCTATCTATCTATCTATCTATCTATCTATCTATCTATCTATCTATCTATCTATCTATCTATATGTCTATCAATCTATCCTTGGTTCTTTTATCAGATGCCACACAAGATTTCTGGTTTGTATATTATCATACACAACTATTTTGAAGATCAGCCTACTGCACACTGTATTTTTTTTCTTTGATTTTTTCCCTATCTGTACATTCACTATGCCATCACCCCACTTGGTTACCTTTTGGCTTCCCCACCCTACCTTCCTCATTATTTTGTTCCTCTGACACATTTGCTTGTTAATCTTCTTTCTGTCCTCACAGAATGTGTATCATATTTCTCACACCCAGCTTGTTAACTCTGCTAGCTAATTACAGTCATTATCTCGATCTGTTAAATTCACAGGAATGCTACAAACCTTGAGGCTGTCTGCTCGAGCTGCTGACTCTATTGGATTTGGCTCATGTACCATGTTATGTTTGATCCGATTGTGCCATGATGCAGTGTTGTCTGTCAGGGCTGTAGTTTTGTAGGTCTAATTTGTCTCAGTTCCCTTGTCAAATTGCACATTGATGACCCAAATGTATATTCTCTCTAAAGCAAAACAAGTACTTTTACAAGCTTCACGCTTTCCCCTTAAGTAAATGCACAACTGTCAGTTATATTGGAATAATCAGATTTAAGATCTACACAGTATGTCTGAAAACATTGTAACCCTGTCATTTATGTAAGCTGTAGGTGTTAAACTAGTGATTTTGCTGTGTGAAGTTAGTAACCACTATGGATAAAAATAATTAGATAAAATTGATAAAATGTCTATGTGCATTTACTAACTTCCAAACTTATTGTGTGATCCTTACCTCCCAATATATGTGAAAGCCAGTGATTCTTCTTGTTCTGTCTCTCTGCTCACCTTTCATCCAAATGTACAAGAACCTGATCTGTCTCAGCCTGTTGTCTAGCTATTCTCATTCAACCTCTGGACTGAGGTACTCTGAACACCAGTTATCTTTATGACAGCTAATACAAACTAAGAAGACCACCAATAGGGCAAGACCATGTTAGCTATTAACAACCTTACCTAAACTTTTTTGCACCTCTTTAATTATAGCGAAACCATTGTGTGAATTTCCTAGTAGTATATTGCACAAGTTTCCACCCTGACAGCTTGTCAAACTTCTGGACGCTTTCTCAATCAACTTGTAAATCACAACTTTTGAGTGAGGCACCAAGGTCATGTTTATGAAGTTTCCCAATAATCTACGTATTTAAAAAAGGTCACCCAGGTTTGCCTTCAGTAGGATATAAAATGGTATAAGCACTATCACTTTGATACATTTGGAGAATGGAGCCTGGTCTTTACATCTTCTCTTCCTTACCCCTCACATAGTTTCCTAGTATATGTCTACCAACTTTCTAATACGGAGCACACCTCAGTGTTCTCTGCTACACGCGTTTCTGGCAGTCTGAGTGTCTTATCACACTTTTGCAACACACTGCCGTAACTCAGCTGGCTGTAAACAACTTTGATCTTGCTTGTGATTGCAATTGTGTTACTCAATCTTTTTTCCCTGCAATTGCTTTGTGAGATAATAAGCTATCCATGGTTTAGACTATTGTAGAAAAAACAGCTCTCCCTGTGAATCTTAAACAATGCCCTGATTTGATAAAGTGAAGTAGAACTACTGTATTGGCTTTTGCAATGACACAGCATTGCACTCCAATCTGCAAGTGCCAAGAGTGGTCCAAAAGTCGTTTGTGAAATGAAAGGCATACACATTATATGTTTTTTTTAATTCATTAACTACACAGAGTTTAATTAATCGTCTAAAGATGTACAGCCTCCTATATCTAGGTATATGTTTGGACCATAATTGCAGCATTATTTTATTCTAGCACTTGTTCAGTAAGCGTTGGGAGTTTAAGCTGCATATTGCTCAGTTACACAGCACCAGCACTAGCAGGCTGATAAGCTCTGTCCTGTCCAGGACTCTGGCTGCCATAATAAAGCAATTAGAGGGAGCTGGCAAGCAAGCACTGCCCACTGTTCTGGGGTTTCCAAGACAGGCCCTGCCAATGCCAATCCCTAATAGGATCCCAAGCACAGTCTTGCAGAGATTCAATTGGATTCGAAGCCAATCAATCATCCTAGCTATTGACCTCTGATTGGATTTGGAAGGCATGTCAGGGACGCTTTGATTTTAGCTCTGGCCCAATGAAGCTGGATGTGAAGGTTTATTGTTTCAGACGGGTGGAGGGCCTTGTTCTGGGTTTGACACACTGCCAGGAAAGATGGATGTGTACAGTGACTGCTGTATCCATCCATCAGCATTAGAGTCAGTCATACCATACCATCAAAAGTGACCAGGATTACTTATAACATCATCCCTCACTGGTCCAAAACCAGCCATGCTTAACTGCAGAGGTGTTCTTCTCTGAACATTTCAAAAACGGTTTTTAAACGTATTGCTGTTTTCCAAACAGTTTGCACACTCCATATAAGAAATGGTCAGAATAGAATATGTCTACAAGATACATATAGCATATATGGACTCTAACGATTTCTATATGTGGTGAATTGAGACAGGAAAATAGGAATACATGGTAATACACCAAGACCTTATGCATCTGTCAACTTATTATAAATGATTGAAGATTCATTTTCCATTTACAATCCACTGACAAATAACTGTGTGTTCCCACAAACATTCCACAGATAAATGATGGATACCAAGGCCAGTGCAGGAATAATGGCATGAATTACTTCAGTCTTTCTTCATAGTGCTGCAATAATCTCAAAGTAGCCATTACACATAACGACTGATCAATGTGCCCTCTAAAGGATCTTGAGAGCAATGTAGATGCAGAGGTAAACAATGACAAAAAGGTGAAACAGAGAAGAGTTTACTAAGTAAGTTCATCTTGAAGTAAATACTAGTGACCATGTTCTACCTGACCATTAAAGGAGACACTTAACAGTTCTGGTCTAAAGATGGAGGGGAGGGGGGTGCCATGGTGGGGGGTATTTACTTTGATAGTTTAGACCTGAAGGTGAATTCACTAATATGGCACTTACCAGTGGTTAATGAACATATGATGCATTAGACTGACTGACTGGCTGAGACAAACAGGAAATTTAATGCTCTCTCCCTTTGTGTTCCACTTCTTCTATTTTCAGTGTTTTCCCATACATCATCTATTTCATGATATCCTTTTTCCCATTAATTCCTATACCCACCCCACACTTACCTGGTGTATTGCTTTAGAGCATGCAATTCAATTGCAGCATCCCATGTGTCTCAGGCCCTTCAAGCTTGTAGTTGTGCATTATCCCATTACAGCCAAACAGTTTTGACACCCACTGACTAACCGATGCCATACATAATACCATAAAGACAATGCTCAATACAAATCAGGTCAGGATAACTCATTTAACCCTGCCATACATATTTCTTATGTGTAACTCGAAACGCTGGAAAAATGAAATCAATAGAAATGTTTCTTGTTAATGAAGATGTACCGGGCTGCCATTCTTGTGGCCTGTGTGGCTTTCAGAGCTCACAGCTTGGTCTTAATAAATCCCCCAATGTGGTCAGCCGGGTGGTCAACATGGTAGAAAGCCAGACAAACCTGTCTCAGCTCCATGTACCTCTCTGAATGCAGTGTGAACCATTATGTGTGTACAGTGTTTGCTTGTTGACGTCATGTGCTGTAATGAAAAGTGTTAGTTTTATATACGCTAAAGAAGATGAATTAAAGCTCACATAGACATATATTAATATATTTCTATGATAACATTCTGACTAACAATTTGACTAAGAGTAAAATAATAATGACTACGAATAAAATACATAGTAAAATTCTATATCAGGAATATAACATAATATAACATATATGATAGTGCCTGTATCCTTCCTGAAGCAACTACATCCATAACCTATAGTGTTGGGTGTTAGCTACAATTAGCAAAGATACTAGCTCAACTACATTTATTTAGTAATATGGCAGTAGCTGAGCAATTTTTAAATTAATATAGCTTTTCCAGTAACAAGCTACTTTTTTTTCACCAAATATCGGCACAGCAAAACAAAACCGTGCACTGCTGTTTTCGAAGGAGCATGATGGCTGAAAGGAACGGTTTGGCCTAAAAGCTAGCATCAGCCAATATGAATTAACAAACAAACATGCATTATTATTCATATTGCAGCAAACAACCAAACGTAGCGATTTAATTCAATGTGGATTACCACAGGCCCATTAATGTTAGCTTTCTAGATAGATATTTCCCATAACTACCTGAACTAAACAAAGGATAGGTGAGTGAGTTCTTTAACCTTTAAGTAATGTTAACTGCTTCTTAATTAGAGTGAAAAAAATAGAAAAGCACCTATCATACTTTTGGTATGACATACCCTATACAAAGAATGTACTTTTTTTTTTATTTTAGCAAAATATTAGCTGCCTAATAAAATTAAAACATTACAGTCGATTTTCCTCAGTTTTATTAAAGTAGCTTCAGAGTAGTTAGCTACTTTTTCTTAGTAGCTTGGAGTGTAGCTAGCTACGATCTTAGATATTTTAAATCACGAGTAGCTTGTAGCTTGACAAGTTGCAAAGTAACCTTACCCAGCATTGATGAAAGGAAACAAATGAAGTGTCTCTTAATACATACCTGTGTAAGTGTCTACTATTTTTCAGGCAAATCAGAACAGAAACAGAATTTAATTTAAGCAAGGGTCTACATAAGATTATATATTACCTTCTTAGTCATTTGTGCTTCTTAGTTCACGGTCATACAAGAAAACAGTAACTAGCTAGGAAACTTTGAAATACATACAGATAAGACATCAGGGACATTATAAGGAAAAGAGATTCCTGCAGAATGTGAAACATACACACACACACACACACACACACACACACACACACACACACACACACACACACACTAGTAGTGATAAAGTGAGAGTGGTCACCCCCTCTGTCCTCTACTCTGACATATATCACAGTCTGCAGTTTGTGTGGCAGTGCACATTGATCGGCCATCACACTGATCACATTACAAGCCAACCAGATTAGATTTGCATTTTTAATTTATTTCCGTTATGAAAAATTGCATTGACCAGTTAAAAGATGACATATATATGTATGTATATGTGTATACACACACACAAACACACACACACACACACGCACACACACGCACACACACACACACACACACACACACACACACACACACACACACACACACACNACACACTCACACACACTCACACACACACACACACACACACACACACACACACACACACACACACACACACACACACAAAAGGACATACCATATACTAAGAAATTCATGTAAATATTTAAAAGATTCTACTTTTCACTCAAGTTGTTGCCAATAATATAATTTGTATAAAGATACATCTGAATATTAATTTCCCCTTACTGTGTACACTGTATATATGAATGAAAAAAAAAAAATGGGGCTGCTGGGGAAAAAGTCATTTTTCATTCACAAATTATAACAACAAAATGTAATTTGATGAGTGTATAAGTTTAAGAACAGGTATTAACAGGTCATTTTAAAAAAAGTGTATTTTTAAAAGTGTATTTTATTATTAATAGCGATATGCAGCTCTGTAAACAGAATGCGGGGGGTGAGTTACATGGAAGAAAAGCTCAATATATATATATATATATATATATATATATATATATATATATATATAAAGGCATATTTTTAAAAATAAAAAACTGATTACAGCAAGCATATTTACTGGTTTAGTCAAATATGGAAAAATTAAGAGCTTGTCTATCAATATGCCTGATAAAATGTATGAATATATATTCAGGATTTATAAATATATTTTCTGAGTTATATATATATATATATATATATATAAGAATAAAGAGACAAACAGAAAATCATCAATATGCTACACTATACACTACATACAATATATACTATAGACACAGCAATTATTTTTTATTATGTAAAGAAATCTTCAAAAAGACACTTTAAATATGATTTTTTTGAAACCTGCCCCTGAAGCACCACAGACTCAAGGTGTATGAAGACAACACGTACCTTTACCTGGATATGGACCCATGGACTTACTTGATAAGAACTTATAATATTCCATTACGTGCAATAAAAGTTTATCATCGTTGGTTTCATAATGCATGTGGTCATAAGATGGTAAAACAATAAATGCTAAGCCTTGTGAATGCAGCATCCTGGGATCTTATTGACCTTGGACTGTGCATTCTGGTCATTCTATGATGGTGCAATCAAATGCTTCCATGTAAATGAGGTAGGGAAAGAATTCTAAGCCACATTTGCCACAACTTAATTACACAGAGCACAACTTAAGTACAATGATATGTGACAGAGTCTTTTCGCCGTAGCACTGCTTGACTTTGGAGCACACTTCCTAAAGAGCTCAAAAATACACATAATCTCTTTAGTTTGAAGAAACTTCTTAAAGCCCATCTTTTTAGAAATGCTTTTAAAACTAGTCGTTAGAGTCCTCTCTGGTTGCTGTTAATACCATCATGCATCATATTATGTGCTATTATTGTTTTGTCATGTTGTTTATTATGTGTTATTATAACATATTTTGGATATGCTCTGATTACCTTGCAATAATAAGCAATGAATGCCTCATAAACCATGACTCCAATGAAAGAAATGCCATCATATAAAGCTAAGTGCCCAAATCATATCAATTTATGTGACACTGATTTGTCTTTTCATGACTGTATGAACAGCAAAGTCACATTAAATATGATCATTTCATTTCCAATTTAGGACACGTTCATGTATGCTGCTGAAATTTGCTACAGATCCAACAAGTAGCAATGTGACACTCTAAAATATCAGAATTCATGTTATTTATTTTTAATTTTTTTCCATCTGTTCATCTCAACATTTGTGATAATTTCACACAAACCCATAAAAACTCCACCTCTGCTCATTTACATGTAAACCTTCCACACAGGTAGATGAAGGTTGCGTTAAAACATCTGTTATATGAAGCAGTTCAACATTAAGTAAACTTTAATTCATTTTTTTAAGCTTCCTCGGGCTCATCTGGCTGAGTTAAGCTTAGTGTGAAATAAACAGAGTTAACATGTTTCTTTTGTTTCTTTTAACATTGCTTAGCCACAACATAGAATTAAGTTCAATCATGAAACTTATCAAACTCTAAATTTTACAAATGATATGGCCATCTTGTAGGCACAAGCTGTGTAATGTAACTAATCTATCAAACAAGGCCACACTGTATCATTGATGCAAAGCCCATCCCAAATAACCCACTTGCAGCCTGTGGTCCTCCTTTGTGCTTGGCCACCAGGCAGTAAGGTGTCTCATTGCTCACTAGGGTCCTCTATGCACTCTTAGTGCACCCTTTGGCAAAGTCTTCATCAAGACTGGCTCATCTGCATTCTCTCGACCAAAAGCCCCGATTGCGATTGTTGGTAAGTACCAATCACAGCAGATGTGTTTGTTAAGGTAGATGCAGCAACATTGCAGCCAACATCGGAGAAACAGTAAATAAGTAAGTAAGTAAACAAACAAACAAATAAATCCATTTCCAATTTAACAATAGTTTAAATCTACAGCAGGTTTTAAACACCTAAAGCAACTGAGGAATGATGGATGCTTTCTTAAAATTTAGTTGATATGGTTTATATCACCTGCATTATGTCCTCATTAAGCACGTTGCAATAAAAATGAAAGTATGAAAGTAAAAAAACGAGAGTCGGATTTAACAGACTGATTAAATTAGCCATTATTATGACAGCATATACAGTTGGTATAAAGCTGTTATAAAGCCTTCAATATGCCCAGATAAATAATAATTATAGTTTTCTATACATTTCTATGCATAGATATATTTCTATGCATTTTATTAAAGACACTACCAACCTGGGAAACTAACACTAGCTAAAGCATTATTATAAAAGACTACTTTCATAAAGTGGTGAGGACAGGCCTTGTCCATTAAGCAGCATTAGCTAGAACTTACATGAAACAAATTCTGTAAAATTGTTGATTAAACCTAGTATGATCATTTACCTCTACAACCAATGTCTCGTTTGATATGAAGCTACTGCATGCCCTTGATTTCACCATGATACATTATTTGAATTTGAGACTTTGGTCTTGTGTAATTTCTGATTTCATGTAGGGATTAAAAATGACTATGAATGTCATCTATCTCTGAATGGAAGACAAAATTACTGCTTGCCCACATACTGGTTAATATTAGACACTACCAACCTGCAACCAACAACAACACAACAACTACTACTACTACTACTACTACTACTACTACTACTACTACTAATAATAATAATAATAATAATAATGATAGTAATACCACTACTACTACTACTACTAATAATAATAATAATAATAAATATAGCGACAAGTGGCAATCTGCAGAGTCCAAGCACCCTTTACAAATATAATGTCCAGTGGCCAGTTCTTTCCAAGATACAAAGAACAATAAAGAGACCACAGATGAACATACTTATTAATAATTGTCATACTGATCATATCATATTTGTTTCTCAGGACTTGAGAAATAGCTGTTTGAACCTAACTCTGCCGTCTTTTAATGATCATGCCCTAACATTTGCAGACATTTAAGTTTGGTTCAGATCAATCTCACCAATCATGAATTACAGCTGTTTGAGTAACCCAGCTCTGCTTCCTTAGCATTGACATATGGCAGCCATATTGTTTATAAAAGTCAACATGCTTCTGATACTTACTGAGAGTCACTCTCTGCTGAGTAGTTTGACATCAATATTGTGATGATTGGCCAAAGGTCCTAGGACTAGTTTGCAAAAGTAGGTTTCACATATTATGCAAATTTTCACAAATTTAAGTAGACAGCAACAGAATGAACTTAAAAAAGAATTTTCAATGTAATGCTTAGTTTTGAAAAGATATGCTTTTTTATGTTTAAAAATATGAAGTAGTGGGTCCAGACCCAGACCTACTATTCAAGTTTCGTGAGGATAGATCATTGTTAATCCAGTCAAATGCCTGCTGAAAACTGATTGGCCAATGGTCGACATTTTTGTAAGTAATTAGGTCATCATCAAAAATCCACTTACATATTAGTATATGGATGCAGCATACCAAATCTCAGCTCAATCAGACTTATGATTCCTGAGAACCAGTTATCTGACTTTAGCTCCACCCCCTATGTACGGCAAAGCACCTAACTTTGCATCTGACCTCAGAATCATCTTTACAAATGTCAGCAGGTTTTTAATAATTATTGAGGCTCATATTCTCTTGAGTAGTTTGACACCAAATTTGTGAAGATAGGTCAAAAACCCTGGGACTAGTTTGCCAAAGTAAGTTTTGAATATTATGCGAATTAGCAAAAAAAATCAAAGTGGGTGGAGCTAAATGGTTCTTAAGGCTTTTTTTGCTTGAGAGAACCCAAAGAATCAATGGAAAGGTAAATTTGTTTTTAGGCGTCATGGTTCATGTGATACAGACCAAAACATAAAACCCTTTGCTATAGCGCCAGCATTAGGCTGATCAGGCCTGTCTTGCCGGCCTGAGCAGTGGGAGAGAGTACTACCTGTTGACCAAGTTTCATGTCTCTACGCCGCACAGTTTGGTCTACAAGATTCACGGTTAACTGATTTTCATGGCTGAATGTGGCCATGTTTTTGATGTAATGATTCAGTGATGATTTAAAATACACTTACAGATCGATGCAGCACATCAAATTGTGACTTTATTATTGGAATTTATAGCTCAAGTGAACTTTTTGTTCCTGAGAAACAGCTATTTAAAAATAAAACCGAAAACACGGCAAAATATAAAAATGTCACTGGGAAATGAGAGTGGCTGATGAAAGGATTGTGGAAACACTTACTGAACAATTTTAATATGGCAAACAGAAAGAGGGACTCACCATTTCCAAGGGCAGGAGGCAAGAAACCTCTGGCAGGAAGTGTTGTCTAAGTGGAATAGTTCCTACATTTACGTTTCTCCTAAAGAGAGAGCTGAGTATGTCCAGCTCTGCTTCACTGCAAAATCTTCTAGACAAACATAGATGACAACTGGGGGAAAAGCAGCACCATTAGATAAAATTGCTGTTGTTTCACTAATAATTAGTTACTAAGTCTCGCACTGCATCTTTGTAACTTTGACTAAATTGTGTGTCTATAATTTTAAAAGGTATTCTAATTATATACTAAACACATTGCACATACTATCTACCATATGGTGTAATCCTATACAACTTCCTGAAACAGATAAGCTATTTCAAAGTCAAGAGAGGACTTCTAAATGTGACATTTACACTAAAAATAGCATTCATTCAGACATGTCTCTTTCCATGTTTATATTCCTTAAGTACGTTACTGAATGAACCTTGTACAAAAGATTTTACTATAGATATTTTTTTCTCCCATATTTTTCTTGCATCTGGCTCCAAAGGTTCTTCTATATTTTAAATGTTAGACCAATTTATAATAAAAAGCCTAAGTAAAGTTACACCTTCTATGTTTCTGTAGACTGCTTCGTTCCAGGCTACTTCTCTGTATGACCTGGTAAACATAATAATATAAGTAATTCTTAGAAATAAGTTTCATGCATATTTTTCGAATACTGCATCTGGAGCCAAAGAACTCAGATCCAAAAACCTCAATACTGGTTTTCAGTCAGATACCTGGACTGAGCATCAAGTGTGGTACTGAGGCAGCCAGACCTTGCATACCAGAAGCACAGGCACGGTTTGCAATGCAATCGATGAGGGGATGAAAGAGGATCCGCCTCCCCTCTCCTGATGACAAGATGGCCTGCAGCTGCCTGGCCAGGCCAGATAAAGAATCGATAGAACCCTGTGCATGACATCAGGCCTTGCAGGCCCTCTTCTTACAGACATGGTCAACAAGAGGGGCAGAAACCTGTTATCTCCTTTTTGTGTGATAAATATATATATACATATATAGTTAGGTCCGGAACTGGCTGCAGTGAAGGCCTGGCAAAGCATCTCCAGGGAGGAAACTCAGGATTTGAGTTTTGAGAACATGGGCTCCAGACTTCAGGCAGTCATTGACTGCAAAGAATTTTCGTCCAAGTATTAAAATTATGGTTATATTTACAATTATGTCACTTTGTCCAAATACCTTTGAGCCCCTGAAAATGGAAG
>JAKKZN010000026.1:4642399-4669034 GCA_033441825.1 Pangasius elongatus
ACGCTTTACAGCATAATTGTTCCTGCTTAATCTAAATAATAACCCACTATATATTGACAATTTTTCTATGAATGTGGGCACCTGAAAGAAAACCATTCTCCTTATGTCCTAGACAATCAGGAGTTATAAAGATGTCAGTCTCCACATCGCAATTGTGAAGTCTGTGATTTAAGCCACATTGAGCCAAGCATTTCAGAGCAGGTATCACATTTCAGTTACATCTAGAATTTTATTAGGGGCAATGTCCTCCAGGGTTATTATAAAACATATGCCCAAAAAAGGTCAGGTGTGCTACATTCATTCATTCATTCATTCATTCATTCATTCATTCATTCTTTCTTTCTTTCCAATGACTTGCATGTGTTTCTACTGGTGGGTGGAGGAGGGTCATTATATACATTTACTGGAATGATGATGAGAAGTGTGTGAGAATATTCACATATGTGTGACTGTTTTTCTTACTCAAGAAACACTGCTCTTCATGGGTCATAGCGTACACACACATACACACTGGGAGAGAGAGAGAGAGAGAGAGAGAGAGAGAGTAATAAACATCGCTCTGAATATCCTCTCTGGCAGACACATTTTACATGCTGGAGTAGACAAAGGTTGTCTCACTCTTCCCTGAATTCTAGGCCTTTAACTGCTGTCTCATCACCAATTTCTGTTTGCTGAAGCAACAGGATGGCTAGACAATTATTCATCACATACATCATCATTCAGTTATTTACAGGCTATACAAAGAATGCACTTATGGCAGTTCTGCAAATTTGTTAAGATTTGCTAAGTGTGGATATGTGACTTTAAAGTTACTTCTTATGTCATTGTCAATTTTGCTACTCAAATAAAAATGAAAATCAAAGAGTGATTTTTTTTTTGTGACTTTGTTTTATTCTTTTCTGGAGATTAAATATTCTCTGTGTGACAGGAAAAAAGACATTTCTGGACTGTTGGGTACATGTTATCAAATTCATGAGCATCTTATAGAGAAACCAAGAAAGCCAAACATTTCTTTACTTACTGCAGTGTATTGTCCAGCATATCAGTTCTTATCTAGGATTAAGGCATACTTCTTATAATTTATATGATCATATCCAGACCTCCTGAGGTCATGTCTGCCTGCTACATCTCCCATTCTGTTAAGAACCTTGCACTGCTGTCTTCACGTGACCTCCATTGCTTTATATCAACACATATTCAGTCCTTGCATAAGAGTAGGTCTACTGTTCAACACCCTCTGAACACTCACAANAAGGCATTGAAACTAAGCAGTAAGCAATATCTAACTGAAATGATGGATATACATCCAGGAAGAGTGGTTTACTGCCTGCCGTATGGGGCTTTGGTGGCATAAAACGTGCATCTGTTTTCTAACTACCATTTGGTAAAAAGACCCCTATCTAAATAATATCAGTGTGTGGGTGACAGAGGATTTCAGACTCTGTGTGTAATCACTGTGGGTCACTCATATGTTGTTCTCCCCTGGGGCTCTCAGTGACTCAGTGCGTTTTGGCTTCTTTGCGTTACTGGTGGACGTTGAGAATCAAAGCAAGCCAGTTGCCTTTGTTGAGAGCACAAGGGAGAGGCGTTCTCTTATTTCTCCTCCTGTTGCTTCACCTGGTCTCACATTTCACTGCGTGGCAAGCTAGAGGCAGAGCAACTGACAGTAATTAATGTTACTGTCAGTGCCTCACACTTTGCTTATGAAAAATATTCACACAGACCTCAAGCTTTCCATTTTTTTCCAACAATTTTCCATTTCTCTTTCTCTTACTGGCTTATTTACAGATACACACACATAAGACCATTTTATTACTCTAGCTAAATAGTGCCATGACCACACTGAACCCTGAGCCTACCCATAGCCACAGTAGACAAATATATATATTGCTATTTTGTTCCTAGAAAGAGAATAAATTAGACATAGAGAATACACACAGATACTGTACACACACACACACACAGTCATATATTTTCTCAAAATAATAACACTGCTCCACCAGACAGCATTATTAGCAGATATTTTTTACTCAGCAGGGCAAATTTGGCTTCAACATTTTCATCAGTTATATGACTCAGATAAATGGAAATGACTATTATTTGTTCTAAACAGAAACAAGACCAATGATTTCACTTTGTTGATTGTGTATCCAGATGATAAAATCATCTGAAATCCCAGACTATGTTTTAAATACTTCAGGCATCATCACTGTTTGAACTCGGATATGGCCTGCCAGTAAGTCGATTAACTCCCTGCAGAGACTCAGACTGGGCAGTTTTACAATTCTGACTACTCATGTCTCATTCTTTCCTTCACTACCATTACTTTCTCTCTAACCCAAATTTTTTATGTACTTAAATTTCATTCAAAGGACTTTTTGAGAATAACTGTTTTGTACCTCCTGATTAAAGTCATCAAGTACTTATAACAATAATTAGTAGCAACTGTAATGACCAACCACAATGATTATCATTTCTCTTCATCAGACATATCATACTTGGACGTAGTAAACATGGGCCAATTAGGCCAGATCCTCACTGTTTTACTGTTTAGGAACAGACTAACGTGTTTTGCTAGACGTAAGCACTCTGGCACAGTTTTAGATCACAGTGGACAGATTGTCTGTATCTGCTTTTATCAGTGCATGTCTACACAAAACCCCCAAGGACAAAACATAAATACTTGAAAACTATTTTTGGTGACTATATAGGAAGTAGTGAGTGAGTCCAAATAAAACCAACCAGTTTCAATTATCCTGTCTAGAAGCTTGGAGGAAATTCCGTATTTATTCCTATTGCTCTACCGATCTGTAGATTGAAAAGATCCAAGCAACAGATATGTCTTCCCAAGTTATTGTCTGGATATGCCATTGTCCTCTTTTGCCATTTTCTTTAGCATTAGGAGACTTAAGTTTTCAAATAATCCTATTAATATCTGCACGTTAGTGTCTGATTACACTAACATGTCTAATTTACCCACAATGCTGCTCTTTTCATGGGGAGGCTTAATGGTGTAAACTCTGGATTGTGGATTGACAGGAACAGAGTCCAGAAGGGGAATTCTCACAGTTTGCTGTTCTGTCTGTTTCAAGATGTACACACGCTGCCAATGTCCTGACTCATCCTCCCACACAGATGAGAATCTCAGCAGGTGCTCTCTGGCTCACTCTCACTCCCTCTCTCATAAAGTCTTCTCATTGCTCCCCTCTCCTACTCCCTTTCCTTTTTCACCATGCCCTCCTCCTTTTTCTCCTCCTTTCTTAACTGCCTCCTTTTCTCTATATCTTCCTTCTTATTTTAAAATACCATAGTTTTAAATCCTGAGTGTAAGTTTGACAAACTTCTGACCCTGGCTTTGTTCTGATCTAAAGTGAGAACAATGCTCTAGGGTGGCTTAGTGTTAGCGCAGTAGTTAGCGCTGCCGCTTTACAGCTCCAGGGTCAGCTCAATCCTGAGCCTGGGTCACTGCCTGTGTGAAGTTTTGCATTTTCTCCCCGTGTTCGCATGGGTTTCCTCCAAGTTCTCTGGTCTTCTCCCACTCTCCAAAAACATGCCAATAGGTGCATTTGCTACACTAAATTGCCCCTAGGTGTGAATGTGCGTGTGCTAAAGAGAGGAAAGACAGAGGAATATTTGGCTGAATAAGAACTCTGCAACACCACTTTAAATTATTGCCTAAGCTTTAAACTTGGCTGGATAGTTTAGACCGTATGTACTTTTTGTGTTTAGGAGGTGCAGATATGATTCACTTAGGCGTTCAAAACGATGTCTCTAACAAACAAAAACTGAGCAAATTGTTATTTTGTGATGGATAGAAAAAGAGCTGATAGTACACAGTACAATGTTAGTTTCTAATGTATGTTATGTGAATCATTCTCCATTAACTCCCTACTAAGATCCCTACTGTTTTAGAGAAGGGGAAACACAACTCCAGAAACACAGCAAGCTGTTGTGGGAACACAGCAGGAAGCATGCACTTATACAGCTGTGGATCCTAGAGATCAAACAAGACCCTTCCAGACAGCCATGGTCCGTTTTTTCCCTCTTTGAATTCTTGTTTTTTTTTTTTTTTGCTATCAGTAACATGTAGGCCCAGGTACGCTATTTTACTAACATCCACCCAACAACACAATGGCTTTTACACAACAGATGAATCATAAAAAAATAGCGTGAATGAAAATTTGGTCCATTAATATTGTTGCAACGTGGTTTTTTTGTTTGTTTGTTGTTTTTGACAATAATACTTCTGCCTGACCCTTTCCCCTTGTCTTTAAACCCAGAATCCTCCAGGAAGCTGCAGATGCACAGTGTCAGTGTCGTGTCTTTAGAGGTTGAAAGTTCACAGTGGTCTCAAAGAAGTTCCATATTCATACTCACTCTCCTATACTAGCTTCTTGTGATTACAAATATATTAATACAATGTCGATCTGAAAAGAACAAAAAAAAAATATGCTAATACTAAAAAAAGGTTGGAATTAGCAGTTATTTGAGAATTTTTCTATAATTTGTTTACCATGATATTAACATATATTGTTTTGCCAGTTTTGCTATTTGTGGTCATTAAAAAACATCTTTAAACATCTTTAAACTAAATTAAATGATTTTTCTTCTTTTTTTTTGTCCTACTGGTATGCAAGTCTTTGCTCTCAGATATATTTGTTATTTATACTTATTTTATACCTTTTACGTTTTACTTTATACCTCTTTTGCATTGTATCTCCTTTTTGCCATGCACATATTTTGCCATAAATACATTATTTTTCTGAATGTAGCTTATTTAGTATGTAGCTTATTACCATTTTTGTTTGGTGGTATCTGTGTTTGCTGCCTGTTTTCTGCCTGTCTGCATGTGACGTGTACTCGGTAAGACAAAAATGTCGAACATACCTGTTAAAATAAAAGTGATGCTGATCCTGAGTCTTCTTCGTTCATAAGACACTATAACACAGCCAGTTCAAGTAAACACATTTACTGGAAAGAAGTGTCATGAGCAGTAGTGTTTTGTCTTTAAGGGAAACGTACATCACGGATATCTGATATTTCCTGCTAGTTCACATCTTTTTTTGTTTGTTTGTTTGTTTGTTTGTTTTGTTTTTTGGGTTTTTTTCCCCCCAGAGCCAGGACTGGGCAACACCAGTCATTTGGCTCAAAGGGGTTAGGAACCTTTGTTTAGTTCTACATTGCTGTTGACAGATACTATTTTTATGGTTTAATAATAATACACCACCCTAAGAAAGCCAGGTGTAGTGATATCAAACTCAAATGCCAATCACTGGCGTCACCAGGACAGGAAGTTCTGATCCGGTACCACCCAGTTAAACTTGTGAACGGCTTAAAAATTAGCTGGTGAGTTGTAACTGGTTGCCAGTGTTTGTTGATTTGATAACCCAGACTGATCTTTTTATCAATAAAAACACTAAAATTTCACTAAAAGTCTTCATGTATGTAATATCCACTAATAACTCAACATGCTGTATAACTGATAAGCTGCACAATAAGAGCACGGTAAGAACAATTCCAGTGTACTCAATACATATGATGAAAGTTTTAGTCATTAAGCTAAGCAGAGGCTGAGCACCATCCTAAATATGACTCAGCTGGCCACTGACAGCCTCCATGTCCCAAAGTGTATCTGAGTCCAAGTTGGAAACCTGAGAGGGAGGAGCAGCAGCTGGCCGCACACGCTATTGCGAACTGCCACACTCCGCCCCACCATACTTGACCCCAATGCACAAATTGCTGTGTGGAAAAGTGAGCACAGGTGTGGGTGTGTTTGGCATGTGCTGGGGGCGTGGTGGAGGTGGAGGTGCGAGAGGGTACGTTACAAGTGGGGGCGTAGAGCCGGGGAGTGGACGCAGGTGTCTGAGTGTGATATAATGGGAGTTGAGGGTTTGCCAGAGGCCTTGCTGATCATGGTGCTCTTTGAACAAAATTAGACGTTCATAATTACTTAATCAGTCCTTTGACAGACAGTGTTCCCGTTCGAGCTTACTCAGGCACATATTAGTTGTCAGTGAAATATGATAAACACCCTTGCATTTTAGTGGAGTTTGTGGAATAAGCATATCATCAGCAACATGTATAAAACGTCGCACAAACAATCATATATGTGAATATATTTTGAGTGTGTAAATAAGTAAACACACGCTTTATAAGTTGATGAAAGCAATATGAAAAAATGCCATGTAAATTCTGACAAGCTGAAGCTGTCAAATGATAGTACAGACAGAGAGCTAATTGTGTGCTCTCCTGGAGAGGGATTTGCATGCGTAGACTGGTTGCACAGTGACTTACCTCTCCATTACATACTGCCATTCGCTTACATGCACATACTCCTGAACTCTGAAACCCTGCCATTGTTTTTACACTTGTGTTAGCATTGTTTTTGTATTGTTACATGTTGCACAAAAATGCATCAGTTTTCACATGTAAGGTAAAAACTGCACAGCACAAGAGCTAACAGAGTATGACACAACACCTGATTATACAAAATAAAAGCAGATTTTAAAAAAAGTCAGACTGAAATTGGCTCCACAGCAGAACATGTGACCATTAGTGGTCCAATGGGGCTTGAGCAGAAAGGGTTAGTTTTTTTTTTTTAAAGAAAGGAAGAGTTAAACTTGTTGACTGGGTTGGGTAAAGCTTTCTGTGGGCCACTAAAACCACAAACCAAAACTGTGACCAGTCACGGCTCTCTGAGCCACAGAGAAAAGTGAGATATAGATATAGAGAGGGAACCAGAAGAAACTGAGGAAAGGAGGCTGCTGAGTGTACGTGCTGAAGTCAGTGTGAATCACCCGGATTACTGCAAGAAAAAAAAAAAGAAACCACAGCGACACATTTCTGCTCCTTCTGTTTTGCACAAGGGTAAGCATCAGTCGACCGCAGTCTGACCGCCGATCACTATCTGCACTGTCTCTCAACCATGCACAACACCCAAGGACACAACTGCCCTGACACCACAACTGGAGAAGCATTGGATAATCATGTGGCTGAGGGTGTGGGTGTGTATGCTGGGGATTTTGTTCAGATTTGGGGCAGTGTGTAGAATGGAGAATGTCGAATTTAGACTTTTTCTGCTTTCCGCATGCATATGCTTCACAACATCATCATGGCTGTATCATTGATCTTTGCAGGGCAAAGATCAGAGCCAGTCAAAATTAAGACCCAGATCAAGTTAGAAGTACCGGATGGTGTTTTCCAGAAGCAACCCCTCACCATGGCTTCAAACAGCATCTTTGAGACCTTTCCATCCTACCAGTCTTGCTTTACCAGGGGTGAGTCGATTAGTTTGCTTTTATTGCTATAGCTTTTAGAGTACATCAGCAGTTCTTGACATTTTTGTTTTGTTTTGAAGTTTTGAGGAACTGACGGACTCAGTTTGAAATAAGAAGTAGATCATTTTGCCTGGTATTTCTCGAGTACACACTATGCAAAGTAATATACATGCAAGATGGAGAAGTATACGTAAAACAACATTTCATGATTGTTGATTTGCTGTGTCAGTAGTGTACTGAAATCTCTTGGCTGGATCTGAAAACCACAGGGCTGTGGGTTAGTGAGTGCTTCACTGGTTAACCTCACTACACCATCAACAACACAGCCGGTCTGTAAACGCATTTGGACTCCGAGGCGCTTTCTAGGGCAAATGTTACTTGCAGAAACAAAACAATATTCTGTGAAATCGTATTGTCTGTTTTGACATTGAGGCTCGCCTGAATTGGTTATGATTGAAGTTAATTATTCTTTAGTTTAGATTTGGATTACTGCAGCTTTATAGGCATTTCACAGTGACTTGTCCGTTAACAAGCTAGCAGATTTTATGGCAAATATTTTCATATAATAACAATTGGGTCAAGACATGATTTTTATTTATTTATTTATTTATTTATTTTCTCCCTCTGGTGGATATCAGAGGGAGGTTAAGGATCGGAGCTTGTGTGATAAAGGACTTGATGAACTGCAGACTCAATAGCTGTCCACTCCCACTACAGACTTTTTAAAAGCTATCATCTATAAAAATCCACACCTCTATATTCCAGGCTGATTTTATCCAAAAATATTAATATCAAAAAAATCCACACCATCCAAACACATCTGAAATTCATGAAGTAGGCAGAGCTCTATGCAGCATACAGTATAAAGCTTATAAAGTTTATGTTAAAATAACACAACTCAGACTTGTGTTACATCTCACTCATTCCTACTGCAACAGAGACGAAGAGAAATGGAGGAGAAGTTTTAATCACTAGTGAAAAGTCCTTAAACCCCTAGATGTCCTGGAAGAGTGTGCTCTTTTACGTTTTCAGCTCCACATTTCTCAAAACATCCTGTTTTTTCGTTTAAAGGACAAAGCTAGCAAAGTGAACTGGTTGAAGATCGAACTATGATGGGTTTTTGTGTGTGTGTGTGTGTGTTTGCGTGAAAGCATTTTGATAAATGTTGGTGATATCCGGATGCAGCTTCACATTTTGGATGACAAATTGTTTTATATGTCAAGTTTTAGGATGACAACTTGTTTGTGTGCTCTTCATGAAAAGATCTGTTGTGAAGATGTGTTGTTTTTGCTTCCTGACTCTTTGGTGCATGCACATTTGTGTGTCTTGCAAGCGCTGTCAGTTAACACAGGAAGTTTATCAGTCGCACCCGACTCTCGCTCAAGAACTAACAGCTTTGGAGGAACTTTTCTGTTTCTCACGTACTCTCTCCACAGTTTCTTTATGAGAAGACCTCTGAAATATACTAGTATTAGGTGGCATAGTATCACAGTGTGATAACCTGAGAACTCTATATCACAGTTTTTGCTATATCACTGTTTAGGCTCTCCATATTTTCAAAAATGATATCAGCCACTATATATCTTTAAATCGCAAATCCATTAGCTGAAGATTTGTATATTTTGGCCTAACCTTGACATCTAAACTGCACTGAGCAAAGTGGATGTGAACATGCATTTGATTGTTATTTCTATCTTCTCAGAACAGAGATGCTTGAACATTATGATCTCAAACTGCTACCACTTCATGGTGCATTTGTGCATGCATCACGTGTCCTTCGTCGGTTATACTGTATATGCTGGTTTACACAGTACACACACACACACACACACAGTACACGCCTGCGTTTTACTCTGGAAATGTATAAGAATATGATTGGTGGGTCTCAGTCTTTGTGGTTTCTCTGCTCTCCCAATTACACTTCTTTCATACGCTAGTCTCTCACAAGCAAGCCTACACACATGTTAGGATTCTGTCTTTATCATTCTTCAGTTTTGAGTCATCATTTCTTTCGTGTTCAGAACTCTACAGTTTAAACGCACACTTCATATCATAGTACACATGAACCTGAAACTGTGGCTACATATACACACTTTAGGTAATGAAAAATACAAGCACAATTCTACAAGCGATATTTCAGGATATTGCTGTATACCTCTTTGGTGACATATTCAGCAACTTTATAACTTAGTACTTCTAAGTATATTGTAATAAACTACATTGGTGCAATAGTTCCAGTTCCATTTTGGAAGCATTTTGGAAAGCTTTTGTGCACCACAGCATGGCAGACTGTTGTGTATGTTATATGCACCACTCATCGTCACCAGCTTCCTTCTCTCAAACTCTCAACATCCGTTCTGGCACCTCCAGGCCTGGTGACCGACCCATATATCTACAGGTGTCTAGCTAAAGATGATGGCTGTATAAGGTGGCTTTTGTACTCCTGTGGACCACTGCCTCCCTTATGAGGGATTTATGGCCGTCTCCACGCTTCATGTCCGAGGATTTAAGATGGAGTCAAAGGGCCTACATTCTAGTAGCCGAATGCCTGCCTTTGCTGATTCTGGTTATCAGCATCCACAGGCGGTCAAGAAGGAAATTGGCCACCCTGCCAGATCCCCACAAATTCAAAAAGGGACCCACACAAGCCTATAATTCTTCCATTTGACCTTGATCAATTGGATAGCTAATGTAAATTATGCACTATGTGCATGAATGATGGCCATAGTTGCCACATTTTTACTACAAGATTGGGGTCTGAATGGTGTGAGCAGTAATTTATTTTAACACCTTACTTGCTAACATTTCATTAAGCATACTTCTATACAGTCAGGTCCATAAGTATTTGGACAGTGACACAGATTGGAGTTTTGCCTCTGTCCACTACAATAGATTTGAAATGAAGATGTGATTGAAGTGTAATCTTTCAGTTTTGTTAATAATATTGCGCTAACCATTTAGGAATTACAGACATTTTTAGAGGCTCAAAAGTAATTGGAGAAGCAGTTTCATGGCCAGGTGTGGCCTGTTTCCTCATTATTTCATGACAAATTAAGGAGCTAAAAGGTCTGTAGTTGATTCCAAGTGTTGAATTTGCGTATGGTAGCTGTTCATGGGAACTCTCAATATGTGGTCCAAAGAGGTGTCAGCAAGTTACTGAGGCCATCATTAGGCTGAAAAAAAAAACCAAACCTATCAGAGAGACAGCAGGAACTTTAGGAGTGGCCATATCAACAATGTGGTACATTCTTATAAAGAAGGAATGCACCAGTGAGCTCAGCAACACCAAAAGGCCTGGAAGACCACAGAAGACAACTAAAGTGGATGAATGCAGAATTCTTTCCTTGGTGAAGAAAAACACACAACACCACACACAACAACTAGCCAAGTCAAGAACACTCTGGAGGAGGTAGGCTTATCACTGTCAAAGTCTACAATTAAGAGATGCCTTCATGAATATAAATACAGATGGTTTACCTCAAGAACTGAAAGGCCAGATTAGAATTGCTAAAAAAAAAAAAAAAAAAACTCTAAAAAAGCCTGACCAGCTCTGATGCAAGATTAACTTGTACCATGGGAAGAGATGGAAGAGAAGAGTATGGAGAAGGAAAGGAAGGGCTCATGATCCAAAGTATACCACATCATCTGTCAAATGTGGAGGCAGTGTTATTGCATGGGCATTTATGGCTGCTAATGGAACTGGATAACTGGTGTTTATTGATGATGTGACTGCTGATAGAAGTAGAAGGATGAATTCTGCTCAGGTTCAGTCAAATGCAAGCAAAACTGAAGACAGCGCTTCACAGTACAGATGGATAATGACCCAAAACGTACTGCAAAAGCAACCCAAAAGCTTCTTAAGGCAAAGAAATGGAATGTTCTTAAATGGCCGAGTCAGTCACCTGACCTCAACCCAACTGAGCATGCTTTTCAATTACTGAAGACAAAGCTGAAGGCAGAAAGACCCACAAACAAGCAGCAACTGAAGGCAGCTGCAGTAAAGGCCTGGCAAAGCATCTCAATGGAGGAAACTCAGCGTTTGTTGATGTCCATGGGTTCCAGACTTCAGGCATTCAAGTATTAAAAATAATCCTAATATTTATGATAATGTTAGATTGTCCAATTACTTTTGAGCCTGTGAATCTTGAATTAAAGCTGAAAGTCTACACTTCAATCACATCTTGATTGCCTCATTTCAAATCCATTGTGGTGGTATACAGAGGCAAAATTACGAAAACTGTGTCACTATTCAAATACTTATGGGCCTAACTGTATAATATACTAAGACATTATTTGTATTATATAGAGATGCATATAAATGCTAGCCATCCCTCTATAATTCTGGTGTACAACAAATGCTCAGCTACATGCAATACTTCTTGAGCAGATGCATTTCTGGGACATCTGAATCTTTAATATCTCATTTACTTCAAAGAAATTTTTCAATAAATGCTGATGTCATCATAACAGACTCCAGTGACAGTAGGAGCCATGGAGCTGGTCAGTGGCTGGGGATCTATTGAGTTTCTTTTCCTGACTGTGCCCACTGTATCACTGTGACTGGATGGATTTTCGACTCCGCTGGCCTACTTCCTTTACAGAGACTGGGTGACTGCAGAACCTAGGAACTGCTGAAATTGAGTCCGTTGTCCAGCAGACAGGCCGCTATCGAGCCCCCAGTGTCGGACAGCAGCAGAACAGGGAGGTAGCGTGCGGCGCCACTGCTGGTCTCAGAGAGCTGAGATAAAGCTGCCGGGAAATGAGCCTTGGACAATGAACAAGGGTATGAGTTAAGATGGTCAAGAAAAGCTAGGTGACAAATATGGTATTTTATAAATGTGTCACCTACTGGACATGTTTATGTTAAAGTTAACACCTCCTCCACAGAGACATGAAACATCATTCATATCAAGTCATAGCAGATTTATATCGGTACAAAGCATTCTGCTGCATTTACTACAGCAAATTTATCGTATGAACTAATTGCCAAGGCCTTCATGAGGTGAACTTGGTGCCACGCACCTCAGTAGCGTCACAACCCTAGGCTGACACCACTGTTATGAATGAGCACTGTAACATTCTACCTGAAACTGTTTATCCCATATGCAAAAGATATTAAAATCAAAATGCCAAAATTAATATCAATTCATTCACCATCTCATTTCAGTTAGTCTACTTAGATGGTTGGCTACAGGTTTGATCATCATGGGCCTGCATGCTAAAATTAAGGAATAAAACACAATAACATCATGTCCTGAATTGTTTTATTCCTCTTACACCACAGCAATTTGCCAACTGAAAAGATTTTAATTTATTAAACAATGATGCCATCCTTTTATTTATTTATAATTGCCATATATTTAAATGTAATAGCTATAACCAATTGTTCCCTCGTCAGCATCTCTTTTTTTCTGTGTTAATAGAAAAAAACGTGTCGCTTGTCATGTTTCTGTGACACTGCTGAAGACGTGTCAGAAAAAATAAAGTTTCAGCTTTTTGTCTGACTGTTTCCAAAGCCCTGACTCTGGAGACTCCTTCCAAAAATGCTACATAAACATCTCTTCACAGAAAACATCACCCATATCAATAATTACAAGCCTTTTTAAAATCAGTTTACATAGAGCATCTGCCATACAATTCCCTGTGAATTAGCTGTTACTATGCACATTTTAACATTTAACATAGAACCTTATGAGCAATTCTCATGAATTGAACAGTGCTGTGGGGGTTTTATACAGATTGAGAGAAAATATGATAGAAAAAAAATGTGAAAAGGGAAATATACTGATGCCCTTAGAAAAGCTAGATTTATCTAGCAGCGTCTTACATCAGGTTACATCAAGTTATGGAGAGGCAGATGTGACATTAATTTTACAACAGTTGAACAGACAGCATTCTCTATGCACTTCAGACTCTGAGAAATGTACTGAAGCAGCAGATCGCATCCGATGATACAATGGCAGATTATATCTGCTGTTCAAAAACATGATTATGTTATGATTTTCTTGTCTGATGTTTAAAGTTTTGTTTTGTTTTTTAATCTCAGGTTAAGAATCAAATACACTGCTCCACACTTGACAGTATGGCTGAACGTTTGGCAAACACACGTTCTATAGTGTTAGAAATGTGCAGGAGGAGAGTTGGGCTCCTCATTGCAAACTCAAATGCACAAAACCACAGAGAAGCTTTTGCTGGTGCAGATAAGGGTTTGTGAACTTGGACTGCATTTCACCCTCCCCTTCCCCCTTCCTGTCAGCCAGCAAGTACGGTTTACATGGAAGATATTGTTTTGTTGAACATAACCGTATTTCTGTCACTCAGGATTTTTATGAGTTTGTGCTTTATCACCTAAGTCCTGATTAAAAAAAAAACATGGTTAGGGCTCTATTTAGAACCTTCACAGGAAAAAAGGTTACTCCTGTAAGGTATAGGCGTGGTACACAGGATCATTGCTTCTTTTTGAACATAAGTGTGATGTATGGAAGTGACAAGTGCATTCATATCTTTCTGTAAATATTGAATATGATGCCAACAGTTTGTTTAGCTTAAGTGGCTTGACTGATGTATTTCTTTAGATGTTTAATACTGTTTGCTCTGAAGTTACTGTCTGCAGTTCTTTACTGTTTCACGCTCTGTGGCTAGCCTGTGGTAACATAGAAATGACTGTGGCTACGTGACTAGCCTCAGTGCCTAACCAATATGCAAAGTAACCTTACCATAGGCTTATTCATCCACAAGCTATTAAACACAGAGGCACACGCAGGACAGGAACTAAACACAACTCATACAGACAGATAAAGAGTCATACTCACACGTGCACACAGATACTATTCATCTAACTATTCATTCAACAAACATCTGAAAATAATACAATTAGTTGAATTTAGACTTAGGTTTAGCTGAATTACTAATACTGACCATAGTGCAAAGGTCATCCTCTTTACATACTGTATACGTGATGATTAATTTGAACATCATCAGTAAGTGCTTTATCCTGTCAGGGTCAAGGAGGATCTGGAACCTATCCCAGTCTTTGGGTCACACACTGACACACACAAGGTGTAGGTTTGAGTATATTAGTCCTAATATAAATTAACATGACTAAAATGTACTATGCTGCTGCATATATTTCATTGTGAGTATAGTCCAGTGGTGCTAGAGATCTATGATCTAGCTGCTTATGCTCCTTCTTTAAAAAAATACACTGTAAAATAACTGGCAATCAGCAACCACTGTAGTTAACCAAATGGCTGTGTGTGTGTGTGTGTGTGTGTGTGTGTGTGTGTGTGTGAGTGAGTGTGAGTGAGTGAGTGAGTGAGTGAGAGAGAGAAAGAGAGAGATGTCACAAGGAACCTGTCAGTTAAGCATAGGCAGAGTTCCTAACGGTATCCTTACATCTGTGGCTTCCTTCCTCCTCAGTATCAACTGAAGAAGACAAAGACAAAATGCCATAAATTTTACATCTTGATCTTACAGAGCTTCTGTGGACTCTGGAACTTAAAGCTGTAATAAATTAATCTCCAAAACTAGATGTATGTAATTTCTTTTTTAATTACTTGTCTTGTTATGTTGGTGCCTCACACCATGGGTCTGATGGAAACGGAATTTCAATCCTCGGTGTGTCCTGTACATATAGCAGAATTGACAATAAAGTTTGACTTTGACTTGAATTTACATATTTATGTATATTGTATGTGATAGATTGTGTATATTGTGTGAAGTCACTGATTGGGGCTGAAAAGATGACTACTGTGGATATGAATCCATGTATCCTTTTCCACACAGCATTTATTTTCATATATTATTTCATGGTCCTTCCCTTTCTCACATATTGCCTGTTATTTTATCTACAGTTAGATTTGTTGTAGACCTAATGCTGACCATTCTCTCACGCTCACCCTGCCATGAGGCATTTCTGAACCTCTCCCTCCAACACGGGCTGCCTTCCATACACATACTCTTATTGTAACTCATGCTTCCTCTGTTACAAGAGCGGTGAATCGCCTGTGTGTGGTGTTGTGTAAACGCTCCATTGGCACCACTGTAGCCATGTGTCTGCTAGAGCAATTACGTGGCTATGATTCAGCTTCTTTTGGCCCATTGCCTGGATGCAGTTAGCACCACCTGTTTTCAGCACAGTCACCTGGGCGCCTGACATTGGTGCTCATGGGCATGGCATGGGGTATGGAGAAAGAAGGGTAAGCTATGCTTAGTCAGGGAAACATCGCCGACGATAGCAATACAGTCAGCTACATTTAGTTAGACAGCCTCATGGTTGAGAGTGTCCAGTTGGGTACAGTCATTACTCTTGAGTTCAGCCTTATAAACTAGAATGGGGTTTTCAACTCACAGATCACAGTCTGGATGGGGAGCCAGCAAAGCATTTCTGCAGACTACACCAAGTACTTGAAAAGAAAAAAAAAGCTGATAAATGTACAAAAAGTTCAGAGACTCTAGGTTTCTAAACATGAATCTAACCCTTCTGTAGCAGATCCTCTGTTGTGGCTCATCCAATCACCTGCATTTGTGTAAATAATTTAGCTGAAGACAGCCCATCGGACCAGAGATTTAGCACCATCCGTCTCCAGAGATTAGCTACAGGGCAGAGCAGAGACACTAGGTCAGAAAAGACAGCGTTTTCACAGAAGTTTCTTTTTATTCGCCCTCTCTGCTTCTCTCACAAACCGAAAACAGAAAGACAACTGGACTAAGAAGAATGTGTTTATTAAAATCTATAGCGCTATTCAAAACATAACCACTTCAATTGGTCCTATTTATAGCCATGAGCTAATAATTAAAACGTAACTGTTGTCTCCATTCAGTCATGTTAGATGCTTACCCAGACGTTTACACATTTTATTTGAATACCCATGCTCTAGGGAATTTATTAATTTAACGACTATTACTCAAGAACGTAGGGCAGAAAAGGACAAATATTACAAAAGGTGCAACGAAAGGGAAGTTCTCTGTTTGTGTATCTGTCTTTGCTTCTCTTGATTCCATCTCTCTCTGTTATTCCTCCAAGACACACACAGACATTATCATTAGTTGTGTCATTGTCTAACATTTGCATATCTGCTGAACAAGACAGTCATTGTTGTTAGACAGTACTCGCAGCACAGGGAATTTTCACACCTGAAACTGATTCCACCACAGCCATGAAAACACACCAAAGGCATGAAATGACACCATGTTGCCTGGTCTTGAGAGTAACACCGCTTTCCTCTTAATTATTTTACAACTGATATCTCTCTTTACATGTTATAATAAGCAAATCTGATCCAGAGTAATTGTGCCTTAATAAGTATAATCAAGTGGAATGGTACTGGAGCTTCATGAAGTATGAATGGTATAAAGTAAAGTGAAAGTACCACGAAACATTACAGTTTACTTTTGCAGGTCTAAAAGTGATTAGAGGTTATATTATTTTCCCTTTCTATGCTTAGTACCTGTTTTGCTTTGTGCCAGCAGATTTTCATGTGAAAATCTAGATTTCATTTAATCTACAAAAAGACCATAATGTAGACATTTTTAATAGTTCTGAGAATGATTGACAATTTCAAGAAGAACTTGATCAAAAATCATGAAAAACACACTTTTAAATATTCTCTGTGCCAAACAGAGGGTGTCTCTTTTCATGCATTCACTAAAGTGCTGGACATGCAGACTCCTGCTAAACCACGCCCCCACCTGCCACACTCAGTATATTGAAAAAAGGTAAAAGCTTGGATAAAATACATTGGTGTAGTACGTCTCATGTCTTCATGTGTAAGGTAGATAGTCAACGTGCAGAAGGTACTGTAAATAAGTTGCCATTTCTCCATTTCACCCTCTGGTAGCCCTGTTTAACGTTTTTATTTTGCCTTGCTGAAAAAATCTGGGACGTGTGGAGACACTCAGTCTTGCATTGCTCCTCCTCCTCCTTGTGCTCCTTTTCTCTCCCTGCCTCCACCCCAGGCGAGCTTGAGCCTTGTGGAGGACTGGCCAGTGATCAGAGGGGCAGCTGCTATGTTTGGTCTGCATGCTCCCTACTCCAAACGACATACATGGTGCAGAGAGAGGATGTCTAATAAAGCTCCTTCATTTCCTTTTATTTTCATTTCTTCCTTTTGATCTCTTTCTTTGGTCCATTTACTTGCTCTTGTAGTTATTCTAGTTTGCGTTTTCTCATGACTGGACTTTCTCCCACGTTTCCTTTATAGCTTAGGTTTAGGCCTAAGCTTGATTATGTCAATAAGATACTTAATTGAGTGTAAATGCTTTACTTGTTGTGGCTAATTTGATATTCTGTAGTCTTCCACATTTGGCCTCAGCTGGCTAGGAAAGATATGGTATTGGGAGCATAAGCATGGACCAGCCCGTGGCAGACTGGAGATATTGATTTGTGTTTCATAAAGCATGAATAGACTGGGTTAGACAGAGATCAGGACAGGGAAGGTAGGTGTTACCATTGATTGCACAGTGTCTCTTGATCGGAGTCTCTTTGTTCCTCTCTCAGACTGTAACCAAATGCGCTAATCACTTCACATCCAAAGGTTTGTCTGCTGTTTTATAGACCCAAATGATTGTTGAATGACTGGAGCTGTCTGTGGTTACAAGTTAATCACCTTCGGAGTGATTGTTGGTAGTAAGTAAGAATAAAGACTTCTTGTTATTTTCAACAGAGTCTAAAAATTCCCCAACCACAGCAACGGAACTAAAACTATGCGATAAAAATATACACAAATATAATACGAAAAAAGAATCCTGAGCTCATCTGCAAAGTGCTTTTTGTACTAAGGTAGATGTAGTAAACTTTCAGCATGGTACACAAAAGTTCTTCATCAGCTGTACAGCAAATTGCTTCTGAAGCTGTAGCAGGTGAAACCAGTTGATACAATGAAAAGGAATGTTAACAACTCTGGTTTGTGTCGGGTCGCATCACACCACCCCTTCACTGATTATAACAGCACATCCTGTTGTCTTTTACTCTTTATATACGAAAAGCCGGGAAAACCACTATTTCAAAGGAAGTTGGCTAGTTGGTTGCTTCAAGTGTGAGAATCTGACCTGTTCTTAATTTGTATCTGTAACATTTAAATTTTTTTTTTTTTTTTTTTTTTTTGGAAATGGAAAGTTACTCTTAGTGAGGCAGCATTCTAGTTTGCTACAGTCTTTCTCTGTGTATCTATGCCCCTTACTGGCCTATAACAGACATGGGGCAGTTTTAGCATCTCACATCTCTAGCGTCCTGGGTCCAAGCCTAAATTCAGATTACTGCTGTGTGAAGGTTGCATGCTCTCCTTGTGTCCATGTGGTTGTCTTCTAGTACTCCAGTTTCCTGGATGGATTGGCTACTCTAAATTACCTAGGTGTTATTAAAGGACTAGAGTTCCATCCAGGTTGTCTTATGCCCAGTTTTTCCAACATAGGCTCTTAATCCACAAAAACCTTGACCAATGGTTACTGAAGATGAACGAATGTTCCTCCTGGGATGTGTTACAGACAGCAGCAATAGACCTCAGGACATCAATCAGTCTCAAAAGCCATCCTTTGAAATAGGAAATACCCAAAATTTATATAAGAGCTTGTGTCCTTGGAATCTGATAAGGGATCTCCCTGGAATGCCTACCATAAATTGGTGGCCTTTATTCTGACTCAGGGCAGCTCTTCATGAGACCCACCAGTCTTTTCTAGGCTTCTGTTTTTTTTTCTCTGTCATGAAAAACTGATATCAAATGGTTGGTCCTACTTTTATGAATGATCAGAAATATTAACATTTTCAAATAATTTCAATAATTCTTTCCAAGAATGCCAGGGAAATATACAAACTAACTAAAGAGCTTTATAATTTTAATCATGAACCTGGTAGTAATTTTTGCAATACAGCCAATGTAGGATTCAGATAGTAACTATAATCTGTTTTTTTTTGGACCCAGTGATGGGTTCCACCAAATCCACTAATACAGGTTAATGGAACTGGTTGTAAGATCGAGTTTAGGATTTCTACACCCCTTTTAATGTGTAGAGACAATAGAGGCTCTAATGTCCATCCTTCATGCTCATCCTAATTTGTAAATATGCCATATATTGTAGATATATACATCAGCTACACCTGAAGTCCTTATATTCAGTGACCAGTAAGGAGTACGGAAAAGAAAACTTCAAGGCAAACCCACACTGTTGTAAGTTTTATTCTATTACTTTCGGTAGAAGGATGTGCTGATGATGATGGGTGGGGACATCCCAGAACTCTGTAGTGTTGCAGTTCCCATCATGCTTTTCTCCATTGCCATTACTGCCCCACTGCTGTGAAACCGCAACAGGAAACGGCAATATAATGGTCAATACTGTGAAGGTGCAGGTCTGAGTCTGGGTAGGGCTTTTTGTGACCACAGAATCTCTTCCAGACCTTAGTAATGAACAAATTGAGGCTGCAGTAAACCTAAAGGGAACTGTCCCCAAGTGGAACTCCACAGAACTTCATCAGTGTGGTTAATGAGGTTGAGATATAAATGGTGTCTGAGATGCAGTTTTCTTCTTCCATCAGGCCTGCTTTGTGAGCCTTACATTCAAAAATTCAATGGCTGCTAATTTATTTATCTAATGACGCTTTTCTTCATGTGGCCTTGTGGATGAACGTACCTATTTTCTAGATTGTTTTTCTGGGTTATTTTACAGAGGCCTTAGTTGGATGATAGTCTGAGTATACACTAGGTGAGTATGACTAAACAAACATGCAAATGGAGGAACCGTCTATGTGCTCAAGCCCAGGCCTTTCTGAGTCATTCATTGATTTTTGTGGCAAAGTTTTTATTGAACATTTTCGTTCTGTTCCAGTAGGGGAAACAGCCAATTGGCTGCATCACATGTACTGTCCTAGATTTCCAGCCTTACAAAATAGCGATGAACCTTTCGCTGACCAGCAAATGTATAAGAATCATAGAGAATGAAGCATGTACAAGCAAGAAGGTTAGCTTGATTCCTGTATTGCTTTTAATATTTAGGCCCATAACTCCTTGTAAATCCTTTGTCACTACACTGAAAAACTCATCTTTAGTTTACAGAGGAGAATCACAGCAGAAACTAATGAGCCCCCCTTTAATTAACCTTCTTTGGCCCAAAAATCCTGCATACTCAAGACTTGATCTCAAGATCTGACAGAAGCATCTGTGATTTGTTATGTGTTTGAGGACCCCCCCCCTCCCCCCCCACCCTCCCAGGGTGTAGTGGTACAAAAATCTATACATACATAGAAAATTAAGAGCAACACAAGTGGAAGAATAGAGTAGAAAAGATGGCAGAACAGACAATCAATCAATCAATCAATCAATCAATCAATCAATCAATCAATCAATTAGTCAGTAAGGGTGTCCATCAGCGGGGATCTAATAAAGACTCCACTGAAAGGAGTTGATTTCTGAGTTAGTGTATACATGTATTTCTGTAAAGTTGTTTAGTGACAACGGCCGTTGTTAAAAGTGCTATACACATAAAATTGAATTGAACTGAATTGAAAAGAAGGCGTCTGCTCATATCTAACCACCTCTGATCCTTATTTAACATATTTAAAATTAATCCCTATTTAAGCACAGCCGAGCCAAGACTCTGAACAAAGCCCCTCTTTTTGTTGCTATTGCATGGTCCATAGTCGCCTAGTAATTTTATGTGATGTGTCAATGGCCTGAGCTTGAATTTTCTTTCTCACTCTCTACTACTGAAATGTAGAATCTCTTTTCCAAAAGAAGCAACATTTTTTCATATAATGCAATACTTGAACTACTGTCAGCGTCTCTGCTTACATCATGAAAAACAGTGTACTTGGGGTATTCCAATCATTTTACATGGATCAAGCATACCTTCTATATGTTAGAATTTTCCACCCAGTTCACTGTTTGACTGAATTTGCCAACATCCATGATTGCCCTTTCCACATCAGGACACATCACATCAAAGTTTCAGAAACATTTTTTTTTACTAATAATATATGAAAGCAATGAAATTTCCTTACAAGTATAGCATCTCACTCAGCTGACAATAGATGCTTTTATATAGTCAGCAGTTGCACAATGGAATATCTTACAGTGAAAAACACACCTTTTGTTTTTTTTGACACCTCAGATACTTCTCTTATCCTCCCATTTCTGCTGCCGAGCAGCATCCTGTGAATGGCTTTGACAGCTACACTTTGTACGTTCACATATTTTCCCCCTTTCCTGTTTGTTGCTTATTTTCAGAGTATTAAAATAAGCTAAATTTATTTAGTTTAAACCACTAAAGTACTATGAAGTAGAATAATAAAACCAGATAGAGAATAAAATAAAAAGAGGAAAAGCACATCAAGACCACAAAATGAACGTATGCGTAAAATTGTTGCTCAGATAAAATATGCTGCACTAGAAATAAATTAAATTACATCAGATTTTAAAAAGGCGCATTGTTTCCACGTGAGTTCAACACACAAGTCTTCCAAAGTGTCTTTGGTTTGACTGCATAAAAACAATATTCATATTTACAGAAGGTATTCAAGTAACCAAGGCCGTATTACTTAAAAGTATTTTTACGAGAAATCTTTGCATCCCCGTGTATTACTGGAAGCCCTTACTTATGGCAATTGTACAGAGAAAATGAAATTACTTGTGCTTTGTCTGTATTGCTTTATGATACATAAAATCATTTATGCCCCATCAAAGAAACACAAAGTATCTTTAATTTATACATTTGAAGAGAGAAGGTTTTGTATGCCTCACTATGCATGCCTTCACCTATTACAAATATTTTTAACTGTGTGTGTGTGTGTGTGTGTGTGTGTGTGTGTGTGTGTGTGTGTGTGTGTGTGCACTTCTGCTTCACTGAGTCTGCTCATCAGCTCATCAATTCAACATTTCACTAAATGGTGCCTGAGGCACATCTCCAGTGGGTCTGTTACCTCCCACGCATGATGGTGGCTTGGAGCTCCACAACACCCCAGCCTTAGGTTCACAGGTTCATGACAGGAAGACTTTGAGTTAGCCATGACTAAATGATCTAGGGCAAGATTTCTCCACAATCTTGGATTAGATAGGGTTCTTCACTTCCTGAAGAGTTCTATTTGGTAGGGAAATCCTGTTGTAGGGTTGTAATTACATCAGGCAACTTTAAGGGCTTCCCAGAGGAACAAACCAAAGAACCCATTAGGGATCTACATTTAATCTTTTTTATAAGAGTGTAGTATACCAAAGTATTGACAGTCTAGAAAATACAGTATCTGTTCCAAAATGGTATTCTCCTTTTTTTTGTCATTCCATAAACCTAACACAATGTGCATTCATTTTTTTTGGTCCATACCACATCTTTTCTCAACCAGTACGAAAGGCTTACGGAGATCCAATGTTTACAGCAGTATAATTTGGTAACTGGTGCATCTTTGTAGTTCAGTGGTCCGCTGCTATCTAGATCTTTTAAGAATCTTTTCAGTGATTAGGAAATGTTATATTCCCTGATCAGTTTAATCATGCATGGAAGGATTATCATTGTATATTCTAATATATATTATAATATATATCATATTATTATTATTATTATTAGGTACACATCTGCGGCAGTGCCTAACAATGGTGTGAACTAAAATTAACGACAGATTACCATCAGCAATGTATTCATGTGAGCAAAGCTGGACAGAGTGTGTGTCTGTGTGGACTGCCGGCATAGAGGCAACGTAAACATTCACACACACACACACACACACACACACACACACACACAAAACCAGTGATACACTCTCTATGTAGTGATAGTGACCCAGTGTCGCGCTGTGTGTATCTGTTAGCCAGCCTGAGAGAACAGGGCAGAGTACTTTGCTCTGTCACTTCACTGAGCTGCTAACTGATATGTCAGAAAATCAATTAATTACTTTTAAGTAGCAGTTAACGGCATCCACACAATACAGCTGCATTAATTATTGAAGAGGACTGAAGCTGAGTTATTTCTCCTCCCCCTCTCTTAACTAAAAGGCCCACAGAGCGAAGGGAAATAAGAGAAACAAGAGGGAACAGAAGAGAACAGAGCATGAAGATGGGAGGAAGGAGGGCCACTGGGTATAATGTGGGTAAACAAAAGGTCAACGGTGGCAAAAAAGCAAAGGTCCTTTCCTGGCATCAAAAATGCATGGCTTCAGAAGCTATTCTGATACTTACTGTAACTACTGATACCCTTCTCTATGAGAAAATGAATATGAGATACTGAGTATTTGACTCTGACGAAATGTATAAAACCTGCATGCCTACTGGTTCGGGCAGCATTGATTGCCTAAGCCCCAGGAAGCTCAAGGGGCATTATTGATCCTGTGCACCCAGCACTCTTGGCCTCAGGGTCTCCTGTCTCTGGGGGCTGGAGGGGACAGACTGCCTCTGGCCAGTTTAGAAGAGGACATCTTCATCTGGGGCAAAATCAGTGCATGGGCAAGCCATTTTGTGTGGCACACTATCTATTAACTGTAGCAATGGAGATTTTCTGCTATGTCCCACAGTGCCACTTTGCTGCTCCATGGCCAACCAGCATTCTCCCTGCTTGGCAACTGCAGTAAGCTTGGCTTCTCTCCAGAGCTACTGTTGTGGAGTCAGTGAGATAACTCTTACTGATGCTTCTGATATGGAATAGCTTCAAAGAGGCAAACCTCTGTGGCATTCCAGTGTGGCCACTGACATGGTTTTATTCACATGGCCATGGCTCAGCCATCAAGTGAACTCTGCATTCATTCGTCAGCCAGCTAATTGCCTAGAATAATGTATCATCAATTTCCTCATGTTTTCCAAACACTGGATAAAGGTTCATTTGATTCAAATGAATGCAGTGCTGGACAGGTGAGTCCTATACATACATACCGTACATCCTATACAGTGTGAGTATAGTTGTAGTTGTACAACAGAATGCCACACTCTTAAAAACAAACATTAAATTTTGTCTTTTCCTCATGCAAACTTCATGCTGCCCTTATTTCTCAGCCATCACAGTCATGGCATGAGGACAAAAAAGAAAAGTAGTGCACATCATTTCAGTTGCTAAATGAAATTAGCAGGTTTGAAGTGCCCCAAGGCAAAAAGCCTGCCTTGTCTCCTGTGGCCAGGGTTAGTGAGGGAATATATTAGTTATGACTGCAGCCTTCTTCAGCCTTTCCTTGTCCTTTCTTTCTTCAGGTTTTTTTCTACTGTGTCGGAGGGTAGTGAATGAGGGTAGGAATGAGTATATAAGGGAAGAGTTGAAAGGAATAGTCCAGAATGTTGTTTGGAGAAACTCAGAAGGCTGACCTTAGTCAGATCGACTCAACCAAACTTAGATATGAACTACTTCAGTCACTCTGGACCTCTATCTTGGGCCATGTACCTCGTGAGGAAGAGTCGAAACAGCAACAGGCTCTTTGGTAATGAGAGAAATGTCCTGTTTTCCAGTCTTTTGTGTTTTTGGCCTTTCTTTGCTGCACTTGTTTCCTCAATTTAGTTGTCCTGTTCCCCTTCAATGTAATTATAGCCTACTCAATTAATTCTGCTCAAAGAATAGAATATAATTACATTGAAGGAAATGTGATTACATTGAAAGAAAGCCTTTGGTGTTCTTGCTTTTTCTTGCCTCGAATCTCTGAAGGATTGTTGTGTTTTTAGGGCATCAAAATGTTGTTTTTATGTAGTTAAGCTGTTGAAACGGATCGTTGAAACACTGGCAAGCGTGTAACCTTTCGATGCTGGTCAATAAATTTTATAGCTGACAAGTGCTATTGATCTCTAGACTTAAAAGTTATCAAATGACACCAACCCGGAGCTGGAGACAGACATACAGTGGTGTCTTAGAGCTCCTCATCCTACACAAACAATGCAGATTTCTAGCTTTAGCTTTGTTTAGTTGAATCATTGTGTTGTGCAGTTCATTTCCCATTACATTATAAAGTGCAAAAATCCTGATATTCATCTGAGAAACTTGGCAGTTAGATCACTGAGCATCTCATGGGAATGAACAAGAAGATTTTTTTTTTTTTGTATGCTTCTTTATTCTTAAAAATACTGTCAAGTTTCTATCTTATAGATGTTACTCCTGTGGTTGTTTCTAGTGAACGTTTGTTTCTGATATTCTGTGACAGGAGGCAGGTGTGGAAAAGGTTTTGTAGCATTTTAGGCGTCAGTTTTAACACAGTGTGCCATCTGAGGGACTTTTCTATTTAGTTTTTGAAATTCTGGGATTTTCCCCAATCTACAGAAACACATAATGCACTATAAATAATAAAGTATAGCAATATCCAAAAATAGTCCAGTACAATATGGCCCTGTTGTTATTTCGGAGAAGCTGCATTACCTTCTTCACCGATTCCAAAAAAAAATACTGCAATTATTTCTTTTTTATGCATTTCAGTATATTTAAAATATTGTTTATAATGTTTGTAATCCATAAATCGCTGATTTGCTTCAGTTTCATTCTCATGGTCTAACTTAAGCGCTGTCTACAAAATAAATCCGATCTTCTCTTTAACTGCGACACTAAGGGAAAGGGAAGGGAAAAAAATCTCTGAGTGGAACTATAAATCTCTAAAGCTACAGTTCTACCACAGTGTATTAAAGAGTCCAGTCTAAATCAAACCGGCATGGAAATAATTTTATTTATTTATTTAATTATTTTTTTGAAAAATTTAAAAAGGACATTAGAGCATAATGACTGGTATTTTATTTGTCCTGTAATATTCAAGAATGACTGATTTCTGGTTTCCTACATTAAAAAACGTTGTCCTCTGTGTCAGACACAGAGCCTTGCTGGGATGCATGTGTGCAGGTGTTAGAGAGCTGCCAGACCTGCTCAGTAGAACCTGGAGCCAGAGGTGGGGATGAGGATAAAAATGTTTTCTACCTGATTTAAAGTGCCTGTTCGTCCCTCACCTCACTGTAACATTTGGAAAACAGCTGGAAAAGAAAGCAGTAGGCAGATTCAGCAGTGTAGAAATAAGGAAGATGGGAAAGTTATTGAGGAAGAGATTCTTGAGCATCCACACTAACTTCTACCCTGGTAAGCATGTTGGCACACGGCTCTCAAAGACGTTTAAGACTGCAACTGGTCACCGACTCCATCACTGCGTAAACACACCGACTCCATCACTGCAACAACACACCGACTCCATCACTGCATAAACACACCGACTCCATCACTGCATAAACACACCGACTCCATCAGTACATAAACACACTTACTCCATCACTCCATAAACACACCGACTCCATCAGTACATAAACACACTTACTCCATCACTCCATAAACACACCGACTCCATCACTGCATAAACACACTGACTCCATCACTCCATAAACACACCGACTCCATCAGTACATAAACACACCGACTCCATCACTGCATAAACACACCGA
>JAKKZN010000026.1:4673456-4678456 GCA_033441825.1 Pangasius elongatus
AAAATTAGGATTATATTTATAGCAATGTCTGTACCTATGTGTAGATGAACTCCCTGTATTTGCACACATATGAGGGTATTTGATATAAAAGAATCATTTTCTCATAGCCAGTAATTTGGATTTAAATAAATAAACTTTTAGATGTGGCTATTGCAAAGTCAGATGCAGCCAAATGCAGACTCTTATCTTTTAAAAAACAGGCCTCTATTTACACTAGCAAAGTGGCTAGCCCTTGCTCAGCCTATTGCGTCTCTGAGTCAAATCACCGTCTGTTCAGCTACTGTACTTCACTGTTTTTACCGACGCCAAAATAGAGTAATGTCTGTCTGTCTTGTATAGACTGTAGATCACATACAGGTGCAACTGTCTCATGTCATAGTGTCATTATATGTCATCATAGTGATGTCTCACAGCTAGGTTAATATCACTCTTCTAATTGATACTTGAATTTTGACCATTATTACTTTAATAAGCAGGTATTAAGGCAGCGCAGCTAATTGTTCGATTCTAGCAGTGAATCTTTGAGCATCTCAAAATAACTGCTGCATTTTCAAGCTTAGCTAAGCTTATGGATGAAATTTATATCCCCTATGATCAATGGAGCTATATTTGAAATGGTGGAAGTATATATGTAATGGAAATAGAAGAAATACAAATTCATCTTACTAGTTTTAGTAACATTACTAAATAATGTAGGCAATTTTGTGTGTGTGTGTGTGTGTAGGGGGGGTGGGTGTGTGTGTGTGTGGGTGGGTGGGTGTGGGTGTGTGTGTACGAAAGAGAGAGAGGGAGAGAATCTGTTTTCATTATGACAAAAAGATTAGTCAAAGCATTTTAACTCACACACTCTCACACACACACAAACATACACAAACAAGTCTTCTGGGAAATAGGGAGTCCCACAGGGGTCCATTCACAGTCCTGATATGATTTAGCTGATAGAACCCACCTGACTTACCTGCAGCTGGCTGAAGCACACACATGCCAGAGCTTGTCACGCTGAGCACATGTGTTAGTGCAGCCTTTTATCCTGCAGTGTGTGTGTATGTATTTGTTGGTGTAAGGGTGTGTATAGGCATGTGATTGCATGTGTTTAATTGTGAGTTTTCATGTGTGTAGTCACTGTAGATGTATGATGTTGTAGTGTGTGTGTGAGTGGTGTAAGCACTTGTGTGTACCTGAAAGCTGCTGCTCTGCACAGTGATGGAAACGATTTTAGTGTGGGTGGCAAAAATGCGATAGAGTGTTTAAAGTAAGAGGGAGAAATGTAAACTACACACACACACACGCACACACACACACACTACCTTGAAAGACCACTGATGGTGTTTGATAAGCAGTAACAAAGGCAGCATCTGTCTCTCTTACTTTATGTCTATACCTCTATTTTTCTTCTTTCTCTTTGTCATTTGTTTCCTCAGAGTCTGTGTATGGATGGACTAGTGAGTCACACGCAGTCCTCAGGCAATAGTCCACACACACGCACACACACAGACACACTCATACAAACACACACAGCGCACAAACAGACTTTGTGTGTGGGGAGACATCCCCTTAAGGAACACTCTGCACTTCCTGGCTGTTTGGACAGTGAGTTTCTGCTCCTTCCAGACAGAACGTCTCTCCCTCTCTCTCTCTCTCTCTCTCTCTCTCAAACGCTAAACTACTCAACCACAACGTGTGTTTGTGTGTGTGTGTGTGTGTGTGTGTGTGTGTGTGTGTGTGTGTGTGTGTGGATGTCTGGGTGTCTGTGTGGGTGTGTGTATTGCATATGTGACAGAGTAACAGAGAGATGTGTGTTAAGAGTTTCCACTTCTGGTATTATTATTATTATTATTATTATTATTATTATTATTTCTGGTCAGTAATGTTACACTATGGTGATATTGGATTTTACAGCTAGATGCTATTATTGATATATACATGTAGCACACAGAAATGGCAGACCTGTTCAAAATTTATCATCTTTTATGACTACACAAATAGATTTATGACAATTTAAGCTCAACACTTCGATGCAGGATATTAATGTTCGAAATCTCATTGGCCCCTTTTTGTGTGTGCCAGTCATAACAATGCTAATATTAGTTAGCCAGGTTTACTAGTGAGAGCACTACTTAAATTTCTAAGCTACTTAATTTGCTTAAGTACTTAGGTAACTTCACTTATTTGTGGATTTGTGACATATCTGTGACTGATTTACAACAGACTACAGCTGGAGTTTAGCAGATTAATATTGTCATAACATTAATCACGTCACTGTGCTAGCCATCTAGCTAACATGAGGTAAATTAAAAAGAATTTAGTGATGATTTTAATCCATAAAACTGACACACAATTACAGTTTAGTTACAGAAAAATTCAAAGCTTAACAAAAGCCTTCATTAGGTTTTACGTTAATAAATAAATAGTATTTTTTTCATAGCTAATGTAGTTTTTCAGCTTATAACATTCAGTCTATGACATTTGGTCATCACTGAGATTCAGGATAAAATTTATCTAAAAACATTATTCAAATATATATTTTTAAATCTAGATATATCAAGATTATCTAGTAAACAATTAACCTTACATTTATTTTGGAATCAGGTATAGAAACTGACAGACAAAGCCAAATCATTTCAGCTTGATTAAAATAAACAATGCAGCTGCAAAAAACTCTACGAAGAATTTTATTTGAAGAAAAGCTGCCATTTGCGTTTGAAAATGTAGTGAGTAGAATGACAGAATCATTAATACTCGAACAGGAATACTGAAGTATAATTATTATACACCACCGTGTTTGTGCATTGAGGTCATTTCTGAAAGAAGAGTTGTCAGAGAAACATGGCTGAGAATAGCACAGCGAGTATGTGTTGTCGAGCTCCAGCTCTACCCTGAGCACGCTAAGCTCTTTGTGTGCAAGTGTGTGTGTGTGTGTGTGTGTGTGTGTGTGTGTGTGTGTGTGTGTGTGAGTGGGTAGCCAAGGTAGTTTATCAGATTTTTGGGAACAGCTGGGAGTTCTTCCCAAGTCTACTTGTCTGAGTAATAGTAATAGTAAGACAGGGCATGCATATGTCCGCTTGTCTGGTCATCTGTGTGTGTGTGTGTGTGTGTGTGTGTGTGTGTGTGTGTGTGTGTGTGTGTGTGTGTGTGTGTGTGTGTGTGTGGCATTGTGTGTGGCATTGTGTCATGGGCAGCTGTGACTTTAAGCTATCATTGGTTCTGAGTCTGAAACATCCCAGGGGCCTGTCTCACCATCACAGTGATGAGTGATAGGCCAGAGATGGAGGAGGCATGCCACTTGAGCAAGAATGCTCTCTTTTTCTTTCTGTACATATTTCAGAGTAATAAGACAACAGGGATTAATTAGGCAAATCAAACTGAGGGGAACCAATAATATTTTATTGCTCTAATTATAACTAACAAATTGCCTAATAATCTGATTTCCGTCTCATGTCTTTGCATGTTATGTGTTTGTTTTAATGTTAATATCTAGTATTAACTAGTATTGCTAAAACATATAGACATAAATGTGTCCTTGTAATTTTCTGCAAGTGTGTGTGTGTGTGTGTGTGTGTGTGTGTGTGTGTGTGTGTGTGTGTGTGTGTAATTGTGTGGATTAGCATAGGGATGCTTTGCATTTCAGCCTGTCTGTGTATGTGTTTATGAGGAGTAAAGACAGTCGGTGTGGCTGACTGGCGCTTCTCTCATTTCGCCTCTTCTCCTTATCTCACTCATGATGTTGCATCATGTGGTCCTGTGTGTGTCTGGGGTCTGTAACATGGACCTAAACCACTTATCCCGTGTCTACACACGAGTGCGTAACTAAGGAAGAGAGGACAGACTGTTCAGAAGCTATACTGCAGATTTGTAGTCTTTTACATATTAACATATTAAAATGTCCTTCCTTATTTATACTTTACAGCTCCATAATTTGCATCTGTCCTCTCTCTCTCTCTCTCTCTCTCTCTCTCTCTCTCTCTCTCTCTCTCAGGGAAGAGTTTTACTCTCACCATCACTGTATTCACTAACCCCCCTCAAGTGGCCACCTATCAGAGAGCCATCAAGATTACGGTGGATGGACCAAGGGAACCCCGCCGTAAGTTTTAACATCTAATCCAGCAGTTTGACTAAAGAATGGCACAGATATTTTATCAAGGTTTTACCCATCACACACACACACACACACACACACACACACACACACACACACACACACACAGATAGATAGATAGATAGATAGATAGATAGATAGATAGATAGATAGATGTTATGGGCAACATTAATCATGTTTAGCATCATTGGGATTTAAAAGCATTTCCTGGCAAGAAATTATTTACGTACGTTTACGAGAGTGTCTGTGTGTGGTTAGGTACGTTTTATTGTGGTTGATGGTTATCCACCAACTTTTTATGCTAATGTGGTGGTTGGTGGTATGTTAATAGAAACAGGGTGTTGAGGTCTACAGATGATTGCGGTGTACCTCTGTAAACCACCACAGCCTACTACTGCTGAGTTTTTCCAGTAGCTGTAGAGAGTATAGAATAGAGAAGAAAGGCTTCAAAGAGAAGATGTAAAATATTCAGTGTTAGGTTTGAACCTATTTACTAAATACGCTGTTTCGTGTTTTATCAGATACGAATGGTATTTTTCTCATTCGTACTTTATTTAGTGAGAACTAATGAGAATCAAAGAATTAAATACTTTATAATTAATTGCAATAAGGTATCGTTATTCGGATAAGAGTTTATCTCAAGAACCCTGGTTGGACAACTGGTCTTGTCATGAATCACGGATATACTTTGTTTATTATGAGGGGGTGAAGTGTGTGTGAGTATATGTGTGTGGGTGTTGTAGTGTGTGTATGTGGGTTATATGAGAGCACGTCATGCCCCGTCCTTGTGCTCATGGAAGCCGCAGGGCTAGTCCCGCTCTGTCCGTTATTCCGGCGCCTCGAAACCATATGGAGGCTTCGCCACGGCTGGCTTCTTCTTCAAAGTCCTCGAACGGCAGCTCTG
>JAKKZN010000026.1:4683456-4707692 GCA_033441825.1 Pangasius elongatus
CTGTGAACAAGAGGCGCAAGAGCTTAAGGATTCATAGCTTTTTTTAACTAATTCAAAGGCGTAATAAAAATATGTAAAAATATGTAAACTTTTGTGCTGATTTTCTTTATCTTGTTGTTTTCAGACTCCAGGCAGATGCAGACATCTCCGTCCTGGTCTTATGAACAATCCTATCCTTACCTGGGTGCTATTTCCGCACCAGCTATTCACCCGACGACACCCATCTCTCCCAGCCGCAATCCAATACACTGTAAGATCACCACTGCATCAACATATGACATTTGATCTGTGCATCACCGATCGAGAATTGAGATGGCCGTGTTAGCGTGATGGACCTTTCTTTAATCAAACTTGTGTACGGTCAACTCTGATTATAAAATGATCATACATAAATTCCACCGACAGTGTCCTTATTTATTAATTTCATCTTCGGCGTGTCTGTAAGCTCAAACGCACGTCGGACTGAATATAAATACGAGAAAAAATAAGGGGAAAAAAGTTTGATTTGCAGTTAAATAATCAAAATCAATATCAGTATCATCAGAAGCAAGTAGGCTATTATACACAGAGTAGTTTAGCTAATAATAATAAAAATAGCAAATGACACTGATAATTACATTTGTGCATTATATATTAATGATGGGGTTTAGTGTCAGTGTGTAAGCTTAGAGATCATTTTGAGGTTATTAATTCATATCAAAAACACACTAGACTTGTGAATGGCTTTATTCATTTTGGGAGTCGGATTTTCAGTGCTTGAATAATGTTAATTATTGTTTAATATTAAATGTGGATTTGTTTATTTGTTCAGGATGGAAACTTGGCTCACCTATATTCATAAAGAAAGCTTTAACTAAATCTGACTTCAGTAAGGTCTGACATATTCGAGTTCTAACATGAACAGAAAGCCAACTATAAATAGAGTTTGCATAACTATCTGCAGGTGACATTGGAAAAATGGTTCAGTTTTCTGATTGTGGCCCTAAACAGCTTTATTAAAAACACACTTCCATAACAGTGTTTATTTGGAGTAACCTCAGACAAAAGCAACTGTAACTCAGCTTCTGACTTTCCTCTCATTTTGGCTTTTTCTGAATTCTTTGTCCTTAATGGCTCACTGTCACAACACCTAAATTAGATGGATTTGAGGAAAAATTGGGATGGACCATAAGTTTATGCCATGTAAATAAAGGGTTAGCTGACAGAAGCTTGTTTCCATGCAGCTGAAGCTGATTTATCATTTGTGCATAAATCACTTCTCACTTTGCTGTTGCATGTTCCCCAAATCAGACGCAGATTTGTCGGTACGTCTTTCTGTGTGCTCAGATCTTTTCGATGCAGCTCATTTCGAAGCAACTTTGATGATTAAGGGCCATCGTCTTTTTTTATTGCACTGTCATCAGATATCATGTGCAAAGCTATGAAACAAGAAAGTCTGTAGACGTGGACTAAGTTTCCCAAAAGCATAGCAGGACAAAGCTCACTGCTGAATGGTGACGTGAGCATCGCACTGGACATGTTCTGCCTCTGCCAGTTGAGATGCTCTGACTTTTACAATGCCTCTGACAAAAATATATAATACACCTACAATTAAGTGAAGTTAGCTAATAGAATTTTTGGCTGATGTCTTTTAAAAGTCCACATGCAGAATAGACTTCCATGTTGTAAGTACTTTAACCCAAGACTTTTCCTCTTGCAGGTTCAGACCTTTTCAGCGACCCACGTGTCAGTCTGGAGCGCCCCTTCTCCTCCATCCCCTCGCTGCCAGACAACCGCTTCGCCGACCCTCGGGTCCCCTACCCCACTGCAGCCTTCACCTACACTCCTACCCCTGTCACCAACGCTATAGGTATCGGCATGTCAGCCATGACTGCGCCCGGTGGCCGCTACCACACTTACTTACCACCTCCCTACCCTGCCGGCTCCTCCCAGGGCCAGAGTGGACACTTCCAGGCCAGCTCTTCACCCTATCACCTCTACTACAGCAGTGCTACCGGGTCGTACCAGTTCTCCATGATGTCGGGAGGAGCCGGAGGGGACCGCTCGCCCCCCAGGATCCTGCCGCCCTGCACCAGCGCCTCGACGGGCTCGGCCCTCCTCCACCCCTCACTGCCCAATCAGAATGACATTGTTGTTGAGGCGGAGGAAAGCCACAGCAGCTCTCCAACCAGCATGTCTGCTGAGGCAGTGTGGAGGCCATACTGAGCACCAGCTTTACTGAATGGGGAACTGACATGTTGACCAATATGAAGTGGACAGCTGATGGAGCAGTGCATGGACTCGATTTTCCACAGCATGAGACTCAGTTTTGTTTTTCTTAAGATAATTTGTTATTATTATTATTATTATTATTATTATTATTATTATTACACCAGCTCCTTCAATTTCTAAACAAATACACTGACATGGCACTGTCATCAAACTTGAATCTGAAGAATTATCTATCATCCTAGTTTAAAAACATTAGCCAGAAAATGTATATCTGCCAAAATAACAGCTTGTATGCTGGAAACTATTCATCTGAGGCAATGAATTTCACACATGACTGCCTGTTCATTTACAATAACTGAAACCCAGCATATGTGCAGTTCGGACATTTCTAACTATAATCTATAGATGGGTGTGTGTCCTGTGACTCACACACCTCGCCATGCTAAGGTTAGCTTTGTGCTAACAGTGCCAACATTGGATGATTGCCATTGCTTTGGGTGATTTCCATTTAAGAGTTAAAAGAGACATGGAGCTTTGTTGCACATGCAATCCCAGGTTTATGAGGCTTTACCTCATCAGTCACTGCCTATTACGGTTGTCCTCTTACAGTGCAAACCCGTCTGGATTTCAGATATCCACTTGATTCCTACATAAAAGAGTATAGTGGATGAGTTTGGCTGTAACCCACAGTTCATCTACTTTTATGTAAATAGGCTGTAAACTACTTGTTGATATCACTGGTTGATTGACGTTGACAGTGACAGTGTCCTTGACTTCCACACTTGAGAAAACTAGAAATGCTCCATAGCCTATATGTTTTTTTAGTACTGCTTTATTTTGTGAATGTAAACCTTGTGAAGAAGCTGATTGTTTGTAGACAATGTCGTGTGGCGTCCTTCTTTCTCTTCACTGAGCAACGGTCAGGGTCAGGAGAAATCGACGGGAAAGTGGCTAGACTCTGTCTCTCAGTGTCATCTTGTGCTGATAGGACAAGAATGGCCAGGCTCCTAAAATGGTGCCAGCTTCTAATACCCCCTCTGCCAGCCCCTGCTTCCATGTGCTATTCCTGACCCAAGAAGAATTTATACAGACAAGCAGACAAGCCCTGACCTGCCCGTGCTATTCAACACTATCTTACAGACAAATACACACTCTCTTTATATTCTCCTTACACACAAGCCTCGGTAGTTCTCTTCTTACTTCGACTCCACTGTCTCGATTTAAGGCCTGCGTCTCCCCTCTTTGCTTTTGGCCATCTCGTTTAGCTCACTTCACGCATCTTCTGTGATACCTGTATTTCTTACTTTCCTGTTCCTCTACACACACACACACACACACACACACACACACACACACACACACACACAGGAGAGAGAAGAGGGCATGGGGCTATAGAAATACAAACTAGCCCAACAGTCAGTGCAAAGAGACTACAGAGCATTAGCTATAATCCAGCTCCAGGATTCAGGCCAAGGTCCATAAAATGTATTTAAAAATTATATAAAAAGCAGAGGGTGTCAGAGAAGCATGACACCACCAGCCACCCACCCACACACACACACACACACACACATACCAGTGCGTTTATATTTATATGTGGATATTAATGTGTGTGTGTGTGTGTGTGTGTGTGTGTGTGTGTGTGTGTTACTTTAAGATCACATTCCCCACAAATGATAGGAAAGCACAAATCGGCCATTTTGCTATTATCACAAAGAAGCGTGCTTTTTTTGTTTGAAAAGCTAAAAGAGAATTTCAGGTTTTCAAAATATTTTCAGTTACTGGGGTTACAGTTAGACTTAGACATAGCAACATTAACACACATGGAAAATCTGTGTAGAGTCAGTTACAGAAGTGTGTGTGTGCTTGTGTGAGTGGGAGAGAATTAGAGACAAAGATAAACAAAAAGTTTAAAAAAAAAAAAAAAAAGGACAAGGATACATTAACCATAGGCTAATTTGTAATGGCAGCTATTTATGGCAATTGGAATACTGTTCAAAATAAAACTCGGACCTCACAGATGTGGACCCACAGCTCTAAAACACATTCAACATAAAAAAGTGACACTATTTAAAAAATAGTTAGCAACCAAAGTAAAAATAAAGAGGATGGTATAATTTATGAGCAATATGTCACTGCTGTTGAATTGACCCAGTAATTGAAAAAGGACTTTCTTACTTAAAATTCAGCTCCAATCTTTAGACTTACCACTGATAATTCTTCGTGAACTTCCAGCCCAATCGCCGTGTTCTTATACAATTTAGCCTAAACATTCCAAGACTGATTAAGAGTCAAGGTTTCTCACCTATCAATTACACACCATTCATCAAGTGGACGCTTCTTTCCCGCATCAGCACTGACAGCCAGCAGGATCAATAGCCAGGGCTCTAACCTCTGCAAACTCGTCTGCCTCAACAATTCCCATCTCCTGTCATCTCAGCTGGGTTCCGCGTGCAGATTTCACACTGTGATTAATCACAAATGATTATGGTAAACGGGGCGAAATTAACTGTGGTCAGAGGCAAAACACTTCCATTAATCTAAACTCAAGACACTCAAGCAGTGCATTAGCAAGTGAGGGAACGTATTAAAAAGAAGTCACCAAATGAGTCACATTCATGTCCCACTTATCATGGAATTCAGAATATTAATTTCCAGCATGCAGATAATATTGGGTGAGAAGCATCGACTCTTTTTATGCTTCGCACTAAAAAACAAGGGTTTACATATCAAATTTGTATTCTTGAGATCATAACTGAGTTAATACTTGCCATTTGATGTTGACTTAACAGTAAGGCCAATAAGATCAGCTATTAAATAAATAAAAATAATAAATCAGATTACTATAGCTCATTTTAGAGAATATGTAAAATTATATATTTTCTTTTTGTGTCAATTTTCTAAATGGAAATAATGTTGTAACTTGATCTATGCACAGTAACAACAACATCAACAGCAATGTGTATAATTAATATAACATAATGAATCAATTTTAATTGTTATGCATTATAATATAATATAATATAATATAATATAATATAATATAATACAGTGCCATGGAGTAGCAGGTAGCTTTCCTGCCTCACAGCTCTAAGGTCCTCCGTCCCCAGGAGTTTCACATGCTCTCCCCTGTGTCAGGGTGTGTTTCCTCCTGCTTCACAAAAACATGCCAAAATGTAGACTGGCAATGCTAAATTGCCGCTAGGAGTGAATGAGTGTGTGAATGTGTGAGTGTGTGTGCACGGTACCCTGTGATGGACTGGTGTCCGACTCAAGGTACATTCCCGAATCACGCCCAGTGGTCCTGGGTCCTGCTCCTCCAGAGCCAGCACAAACCTGACCTTGTGGTTAGCTAAAGCAGTTACTGAATAATATAATATAATATAATATAATATAATATAATATAATATAATATAATATCTAATCTATGTACTGCCTATCCTACACAGGGTCGTGGAAAGCCTGGAGCCCATCCCAGGGAACTCAGGATACAAGGTGGGGGACACCCGGGATGGGATGCCAACCCATCACAGGGCACAATCACACACTTTCACACACCCCGGATGTCTTTGGACTGAGGGAGGAAACCAGATTACCCAGAGGAAACCCCAAAGCATGGGGACAACATGCAAACTCCACACACAGAGCAGAGGCGGGAATCGAACCTGGAGGTGCAAGGCAAACGTGCTAACCACTAAGCCACTGTGCCCCACATAATCTAATATAATATAATATAATATAATATAATATAATATAATATAATATAATATAATTATACCGCAATATTACAACCAAGCTACATTGTGGGCCTTTTATCACTAAATATATTTGATAATATTTATATTATTATACTTCATTTATAATGTATTTAAGTTGTTTGGTTAAAAAATGATTTTTTAAATCAGAGACTGCGCATGTCAGTAAAATGTAAACATATTTTAAATATTTTAATTACCAAACGTTTTCCGTGTACTAGCCTGTAATTTGGGAGTCTTTTATTGTGCATCAGAAGAGACTTTGCGTTTGTCGGGATTTCCGCTCTTCAAAAAAAATTTAATTAAATAAAAAGGAAAAACAAAAAACACTCTACGGGTGTGTTCAATCAACGCAGCATTTACGCAGCTTCAGTGATCGACACATCATGCGGGACAGTTCGAGAGTATCGGCGAATCTGCGCAGCACTGGATGAAGTCTGCGCAAAACGAACGCAGCCGCAGTGGCGTAGCATCGGGGGGAGAGACTTCGACGTGTTCACGTCACGCGCGAAATTCAGACTGGGAAAACAAGAGGCGTCGCGCGCCTTCATCTGCAGCGTGTGCGCGCACTCGGTGTCTCTGTTCCGCGGCCTTTAAACATTATCTAAAACGTTTCTCTGCGATGACGGATCAAAGCTATTACTCCCCGAGCTTTAAGAAGCCGTGTGATGTCCTGCGCATGAGGAGGAAACGGGTCCGGAGCGCGGCTGCAGCTTGCAGCGGCTCAGAGGGAGCCGAGCTCCGGCCTTTCTGCCCCGGACCTCTGCTCCACACTCACACGCGAGCGGGCGGCGCAGTGAAGCGCAGAAACCCGTTCGCCAACATCGAAAACACGTACAACAGTCCAAAGAAGAGAAAGAGTTCAGAAGACACGGCGGAGAGTAAGGGGGGGACTGGCGCTGTGTGTGAGGGAGACAAGCCGAATGCTAACAGCTTACTGAGAGAAGACCTCTTCAGCAGCGACAGAAGAGCAACTAACGCCCGAGTTCAGTGTGGATACAGATCACCTGCACAAAGCGTAAATAAACAAACAAACAAACAAACAAATAAGAGTGTGATTTTGGCTAGCATTTGGTTAGTTAAGGTAACTCAGTTAGGTCGGAAAGCGCGCTAACAGTGCAGCTAACGGCTAACAGCACACTGGGTGCTAATTGTTTGTTTTATTGCTCAGTGAAGCTGTGGAAAGTTTCATGGAGACATTTTTCTGAATGTGTTTTTAAATATTTCGTTATTTCTAATTAACAGTTAGAAGTATAAAGTCCTGCTTGTATTTTATTTCGTCAACTTAAAGCTGAACAGTTGTGTGTTTGCTGTTGTGTAGAGCAGTTCAGGTTTCACAGCTGAAATAAATGCAGGTTTTTATAAAATGTTTGGAGAAGTTGGAGATATTCAGTTCACTGACAGTAAATCTGTTCCTCCCTGATACACTGACTGTTCTAATGATAGCAATGATAGTTAAATAGCTTTAACTCCTCAGTCGCGTCTTCTGGTCACCGTGATTCAGTACTGTGCATTATTGTGTTTTTATCTCACAGCAACAGGAACCAGTTTGTTTTTCTGAAGATCAGTCCTTATTTGAAGAGGATGTATTTGAGGCAGAAAAATCCACCCCTATCCTGAAGGTGTGTGAAACCTGCTCATTCTTCTGAAATGTCATTGTGTGTGTGTGTGTGTGAGTGTATCAGAAGCCTGTGTGTGTGTCTGTGAGTGAGTGAGTGTATCAGAAGCCTGTGAGTGAGTGAGTGTATCAGAAGCCTGTGAGTGAGTGAGTGTATCAGTAGCCTGTGAGTGAGTGAGTGTATCAGAAGCCTGTGAGTGAGTGAGTGTATCAGAAGTCTGTGTGTGTGAGTGAGTGTATCAGAAGTCTGTGTGTGTGAGTGAGTGTATCAGAAGCCTGTGTGTGTGAGTGAGTGTATCAGAAGCCTGTGTGTGTGAGTGAGTGTATCAGAAGCCTGTGTGTGTGAGTGAGTGTATCAGAAGCCTGTGTGAGTGAGTGAGTGTATCAGAAGCCTGTGTGTGTGTGTGGGTGAGTGTATCAGAAGCCTGTGTGTGTGTGTGGGTGAGTGTATCAGAAGCCTGTGAGTGAGTGAGTGTATCAGAAGCCTGTGTGAGTGAGTGTATCAGAAGCCTGTGTGTGTGTGTGTGAGTGAGTAGGTGTATCAGAAGCCTGTGTGAGAGAGTGTGTGTATCAGGTGAGTGAGTGAGTGAGTGAGTGAGTGAGTGAGTGAGTGAGTGAGTGAGTGAGTGAGTGAGTGAGTGTGTGTGTGTGTGTGTGTGTGTGTGTGTGTGTGTGTGTGAGAGAGCACTTACGCAGTGTTTATTCTGTGTGGTGTGCGCTGATGGTGACTCTGTGCAGAAGAGAGCACAGTAATCATACAGTTCAGCTGGACCAAAACAATCTGGCTCTAGGGTTTTCCTCCTCTCCTCATATCACTGTGCTCAAACTTTTTTTTTGTTTGTTTGTTTTTTTTTTTAAGCATTTACTACAATGGATCTTTTTTGGATATAATGGATCTGGCCTTTGTTCCCTATAATTAGAGTCCAGGAGCTCCTGATCGTTGCAGTGAGTCCCGTCCGGAGGTGTGTAGAGAATATCCAGCAGACTGGAGCCTGAAGACCCGCATGCTCGTCACCTCTCCACAGTCTTTCTCCTGGGCCGAGCATCTGAAAGCTCAAGAGGAAGCCCAGGGCCTGAGCTTGCACTGCAGGGCAGAATACACTCCTCTACCACAGAATATCCAGGTAATATTTCTACGCTGGAACAGGTCTGCATCTGCTTCATGAAGCCACAATAATGAGCCTGATGAATCAGCTTCAGCTGCGTAGAAACAAGCTCGCACACACTTCTCCTTCACTCCCCCGTCATAGTCCTACAGCACGCCCCAGTTTACTCATGTAGCTCATTTACATGCATTAGCTACATATGAGTAGAAATAAAAGCCTGAAAACATGATATAACCTCTAACATGATGATATCTAAGCATCCTAAGTCATGTTTGCGTGTTGTTTGATTGCCAGACCTGCAAACGTTCTCTCCTTTAGCGTAGGAGCGCCAGATTTTAACTATGTAGTATGCTGCTATATATATGAATTAGCCCTCAAAAAATACACGCAGTATTTTTCCCCGTCACATGATCCAATCTACATATGAATGTATAATGATTGACAGTTACATAGGTGTCTCCAATATAAGCCCCGCCCCTTCCCCCATCTCACATGAGTCATCTTTCTAGTGGTCTAGTCTCGTCTCTCTCACTTTCTGTCACAGTAAATAGAGAATGTTTTTAGTTCATTAATGTGAAATAAAGTCTCAGTATATGTTTGCCTTTGAGAACATTAGATAAATATATAGGTGACAGTAATGGTAATGAATCCCCTCGTGTATTATTCCCTTACCCAGGACACGTTAACATTACACTGCCTACTGTTTATCTTAATACACTATGCTCATTTGGGCAGTTATGGATATTAATGTTACTTGCTAATATTACTTATAGGCCTACTACTGTATGTAATACACATTCTATAATTATTGAACATATTTATTGATTTCGTGATGATTTACATTGTTAGGATGTTGTACTCAAATCAAACATCATGATGTCTGATTTTGACATCTGTTTTTTTGTTTGTTTGTTTTTTTAATAAAGAATTTGTTCTTCATTTGTGTTTAAGTTATTAAGCAACTAACGTGGTGACCTGGTGGGGGAAACACAGAAGTAATCCAGGTTGTGCGGAGTGTGTGCGGAGTGTGTGCGGAGTGTGTGCGGAGTGTGTGCGGAGTGTGTGCGGAGTTTGAGATTTTGTGTACACAAATGTCTAGCTGTGTGTTAGTGTTATTCTCTAGGCCTCGTCTGGTCTGCAGTTTTGTTTGCAGAAACTGCTTGGAATCAGTCGTCTTTAACGCTGGTCTACAGGACCATGAACATGTGGACAGGGATAACTTCTGCTGTTTTATGTTCTTGTCAACTTGTGCTGCTATTTTTTAACAGCGAGACTTAGCCCACTCCAGTCTGTCAGTAAACTCTGATCATATTTCCGAAAAAAAAATTCTGTGTTTAAAAGTCAGAAAGAACGCTGAACATGTAAAGCTCACGTTACATGCAGGGTAATATATGATACTATTAATTCAATGTTTGGCAGGCCTCATCTCCTCACTGAAAAGTTTAATCTCAGCTATAGATAAAAATTGAAATTAGATGTTAAAAATTGAGGCGGTTATTTAAAGAATAAATGTAGTAAGAGTTACGTTTGCAGGTCCTGATGTGAGCAGAGGTACTGCTGGGTCTCGTTAAAGCTGACAGTCTCGATATGGCTAGTTTTGAGGAGCTGTGACCTGTGCGGCATTTCAGTAACAGAAAGATTACCTTTTGCATAACTAACTACATTTTGCATAACAAGCTGATGGAAGTTGGTGCAGATATTGACGTGCATTAACCCATACTCTTTGTGATATTTAATTTTTTTCCAGGACCCTCGCAGCTGTGCAGAGCTCCGCTGTAGTTTCCAGCAGTGTCTGCAGTACTGGCAGCATCCTTCCCTGCCGTGGCTCTCTCTGTTCCCCAGGATCGGCGCCAAGCGCAGTTTCTCTGGCAAGAGTGCGCCATGGGCACAGGACGCTGCCTTACAGCAGAGCCTGATGAGTGAATGGTGAGTGAGGGAGATAACACTGTGTATGTGGCTGTACATGCTAAACTTGTTTGTCAGACAAATGCAATGGATATTAAAAAAAAAAAAGTCGACACACCCCTGTTAAAATGGTGGGTTTTTGTGATGTAAAAAAAAAATGAAACCAAGATAAATCATGTCAGAACTTTTTCCACCCAATGTGAAATTATAGCATATAAAAATTAAGTGCAAAACAATCAAACATTTTAGTGAAAAATAGAAAAAATAAAAAAACTTACAGTAATGTGGTTGCATAAGTGAGCACACCCCTAATCTAATACACTGTTGAAGCACCTTTTGATTATATTACACCACTCAGTCTCTTTGGCTGAGAGTCTCCTGTGCACAGCCTGATCCACGTCACAACAGATTTGTAGTTGGATTCAGGTCTGGGCTCTGGCTCGGTCATTCAAAAATGTTGACCTTCTTTTGGTTAAGCCGTTCTTTTGTTGAATTGGATGTTGCTTTGGGTCATTGTCATTGTAAAAGGGAAATTCTTTTCCATCTTCAGCTTACTAGCAGACAGCTGAAGGTTTTGCACTAAAATCGACTGGTGTTTGTAGCTATTCATGATTCCCTCCATGTTGTTAAAAGCCCCAGTTCTGGCTGAAGGAAAGCAGCCCTAAAGCATGATGCTGCCACCACCATGCTTCATTGTGAGTATTCTTGAGGTGTTCTTTTGGTGTGAGGCGTTCTTCTGTTTTTTTTTTTTTTTGCACCAAACATACCATTTGGAATTATGGAATTATCACACCTTATCAGACCACAACAAATTTTGCCACATAGGTTGAGGTGATTTAGTTGAGCTTGGATGTTTTTTGTAAGAAAGGGCTTCTGTCTAGCCGCCCTGCCGCATAGCCCAGACATGTGAAGAATACGAGAGATTGTTGTCACATGCAGGGAGTAATCAGTACTTGCAGCTCCTTTAATGCTGCAGTAGCTCTCTTGGCAGCCTCCCTGGTAAGTTTTTGCCATGTCCTTTTACAAATTTTGGATGGATCTTCTGCTATTGCTAATGTCACTCTGGTGCTCCATTTTCTCTATTGATGATGAGGGCCTCCACAGTGTTCCATGGTACATCTAATGTTTTTGGAAATTTATACCCCTCTCCTCGATCGATATCTTTCAAGAAGTGAGATACCATACATGCTTTGTAAGCTCTTTGCAGAAAATGGCTCCAGCAGTCGGAGGAAACCAAGATGTGAAGAAAGTCCTACAGGAACAGCTGATCTTTAATACGGGTTCATCAGAATAATTTCATTGACAACTGTATGATAATTACTTTTGAACATGAGATTGAATGTGATTGGTTCATTCTGAACACAGCCACACCCCAATTATAAAAGAGTGTGCACACTTATGCAACCAGTTTATTAATTTTTTTTTTCTTCTATGTTTCCCTAAAATGTTTGATTGTTTTTCACTAAAATTTTATATGTTGTAATTTCTCATTGAAGGTGGAAAAAGTTTTGACATGATTTATCTTGGTTTAATTTTTTTACATCACAAAAGCCTGCCATTTTAACAGGGGTGTGTAGACTTTTTACATCCATCGTACCTTGGGAGCCTTCAGAGTCCTATTTGTAATTAATCCGTCATTGTTCTCTATTTGTGTAATTCCTCTTCTCTATCAAGTTGTTAGGATTAATGTGTCTTTTCTTCCATCTTACAGGTCGGTAAGCTTGACTTCTCTGTACAGTCTCCTGAAGGCCAAGCTCTGTCCATACTTTTACCTTTGTTCCTACCAGTTCACTGTGCTGTTCAGAGCAGCAGGACTGAGTGGAGCTAAAGGCATCACTGCACTGCTTTCCCCAACCACCAGGGGCCTGCGTGAAGCCATGAAAGCTGATGGTAAAAAAAACACATTGTTTACTTAAATGTTGTATGTAATATTCAGAGTAGGTGCACTCAAGCACATAGACAAGAAAAGCTGAGCTCCTCGGGACAAACTGTGTACAAGCTTACTGCAGCTGAACCGAGACTGAAGCTGATGATAGTCCAGCTCATGTCAGCGAATGGAATTTGCACCTGCTTTGTCTTTGATTTTCCAGCTTCATAAAAGCTTTGAAACAGCCCCTTATTTAGGTTCGACTTTATTGTGATTGTCAGAGTACGAGTACAGAGACGATGAAATGCTGTATAAGGAGGCACTGTCCCCTAGCAGGTCCTTTATGAGTAAACATTCATTCAGTGATTCCTAGACAAAATAATTTATATGTATTAAAAAGGTTTGACAAGATTAAAGTAAATCAGTTTGCTAATTTAGAGCATTACTCAGTCCTACTTTTCCATCCGTATTTCATGCACGGATTGTCCGGATGTCGTGTTTCTCTGTAGGGATAGAGTTCTCACTCCCTCTAGTGGAAGAGAAAAGGAAGAGCAAAGAGAGCAGCTCCTCTAATCTAAATGACAACTCTCAGCTGACTGATGGAGGTGAACAAAGCAGTGCCTTGTGAGTATTGAGCTGCAGTGCCTTTTTAAAAGCTCCAGTTTAAAGCTGCTTTAGTACTAAAGTCACCCTCTTTTTTTTTGTTTCAGGACATCAGAGTGTAGTGATAAGGAAGAGGAGCTGGAGGAGGATGAGGATGATGATGATGAATGTTTCTCTTGGCTGAAAGAGATGGGGGTGCAAGACAAGATCAAGAAGCCTGATGCCATCTCAGTCAAGCTGTACGTTAAGACTTTTTGTGGGTTTTTTTTTTGTGCTTTTGAAGAAACAGTAGGCCTTTCTGTTTGTCAGGTCTACATAGCTCTAATTTGTGACAGACATTGTGTCAGACTTACCACAGCCAGAATTTGTGCACGCACAACATCACTACTCAATCTGCACACTGGGAGACCAATACAAAAATGTAGTGCATACTACATAGGGTTAGGAGTGAGGGGTCCCTTGCATCTGCCTATTCCAGTACCTGCCAGGAAAAATGGGCAAGTGTAAGGATCTGAGTGAGTTTGACAAAAGCCAAATTGTGACAGCTTGTGGGGTGCTCCTGGTATGCAGTGGTTAGTATCTACCTAGCCTGTCCGGTCCGATCCCACAGAACAGCTACTGTAGCACAGATTGCTGAAAAGGTTATTTCGGGCTATGATGGGATGGTGTCAGAACACACAGTGCATCGCAGCTTGCTGTGTATCGGGCTGTGTAGCTGCAGACCAGTCAGAGCGCCCATGCTGATCCCGTTCACCGCCAAAGTGCCTACAATGAGCACATGAGCATCAGAACTGGACCACGGAGCAATGGAAGAAGGTGGCCTGTGTGCATATGCGTCTCTGGGAAGAGGCAAGTCAGAGGGGGTGATGCTCTGGGTAATGTTCTGCTGTGAACCCTTCGTTCCTGGCATTCATGTGGATGTTACTTTGATGTGTACCACCTACCAAACATTGCTGCAGACCAAGTACACTTCTTCATAGCAATGGTGTTCCATAATGGCAGTGGCCTCTTTCAGCAGGATAATGTGCCCTGCCACACTGCAAAACTTATCCAGGAATGGTTTGAGGAACATGACAAAGCGTTCAAGGAGTTAGTACTTGGCCTCCAGATTCCCCAGTTCTCAATCTGATTGAACATCTGTGGGATGTGCTGGACAAACAAGTCCGAATCATGATTACAGGACTTAAAGGATCTGTTGCTAACATCTGGGTGCCAGATACCACAGCTTCAGAGATCTTGCACAGTCCATGCCTTGCAAGGCACAAGGGGAACCTACACAATATTAGGCAGGGGGTTTTAATGTTATGGCGTGTGTGTGTGTGTGTGTGTGTGTGTGTGTGTGTGTGTGTGTGTGTGTGTGTGTGTGTGTGTGTGTGTGTGTGTAAGATATAGGATGTTATTTAAACTTTACATGAGCGGTTGAATATTCTGGTAGCTGCTAAAATCGGAGTGCATCTAACACAATGGACCTCATTTATCAGTCTTTTAGTAAAAGTGAAAATGTAAGGCAAACTGAACTAAAACTAAAACTTCTGGATTTAAAAACGTTTCAGAAAAGCTGATTTTCTTCGTTCAGTTGCATTTAGTGATGCCCACAAAATTCCATAAAAGTTACAGTGCACAGACAGCTGGGAGCATGAAATGAATAATGAGGGTAAAGGCTGGAAAACTGAAGCGGAAGTTATTTAGGCTCACTTCACTAAATCTGCTAAATGCTGTAATGTAATAAAAATAAGCGATTTAAACTTGGCAGGGTGTTCCTTATATAAAAGTGCAGCAATCCATGCAAATTATATTCAGGGTTCCATTAGTTAGTCTTCTTGTGCATAAATTTACAATCACTCAGGAGCATGAATAGAATTCAAATGTTTTTCCGAATTTATTGGTTTTTTAATGAGTAGCAAATTTCTTCGTTAAACTTTTCTTACCAGCGATTTACAAATAAACACGTTCTTATCCTGCTTGATAAATCAGAACCAATGAGTGAAAATATTCACACACATCCTCACAAATACGAAAAAACTTTAATTGACCTGACTGGAGTTTCCAATTACGTAACTACTAAATATTTATTTATCATCTGAACACTTGAAATGACCGACTGTGGGTCCTTGTAAACATTATAAACATTTATTAGAGTAAGGTCACATGCATCTGTCCTCTTTTTACAACATTCCAGCAAGTCCAGTGTTGTTAGAATAACAGTGTGTGTCACTTTTGCTAGGCGTAAAGAGCACAACGAGGTGCGGCTGGACCACAGGCCTGAATCGGTAGTTCTGGTGGAGGGCTCACACACCTTCACCTTAATCAACTTCCTCATCAACTGTAAGAGCCTGGTGGCTGCGGCCGGGCCTCAGGCGGGGTTACCCCCAACCCTGCTGGCCCCAACAGCGTTCAGAGGAGCTACACTGCACATGCTGAAGGTGAGGAGCCCCAGTCAGCTCCACCATTATAATGTCTTTTAACAGTTATTTTAAACATTTACAGCAACTGTGTTGATATACGGGTGTGAATATTTGCTGTGTCACTGCAGGCACGAAGTGTAAATGCGAAGCTCCGAGTGAGGGCAGGCTATCAGGATGTGTGCAGTCTGGAGGTCACTGGCCCCATAATGCCCCATGCACTGCACACACTAACACAGCTCTTGAGACCCGCCCAGAAAGGAAGCTTCTCCATGGCGCTCTACACACACGAGCCTAGCGCTGTTCTGAATGTACCAGTCACCAAGCCGTCTGAACCTGACAGACAGGTACGCTTCTCTCGAACAGTAATCATGTGTGCTTTTTGTATATTGCATTGCCAGAAAGCATAAACTACGACTGTTTAATATTCTACGCCACTGCAAAACTAAAGAAGGAAACTTCAGCTACCAAACATACCAGTGGAAATTAGGGCTGTTATAGTGTCAAGGTTTTCACCGAAGTGATTTCTCTCTTTTTTTTTTTTTTTTTGCGTTTGACTGCAACTCCCCAAATATTTTTGCCTCTGCTCACCATCACAATGGATTTGAAATGAAGCAATCAAGATTCGACTGAAGTGTAGACTTTCAGCTTTAATTCAGGGAGATTAACTAAAGTACTGCATTAACCATTTAGGACTTACAGCCGTTTTTCTCCGAGTCCCTCCATCTTCACAGGCAACTGACTGACAAGCAGTTTTATGGTTGAAAGATCTTCAAAATATTCCGAAGTCTCATAGTCACGAAGCAGATCAGTGTTGTCTGGAAATGTTAATCATGATTATTATCCCTTATCACTGTCATTGTTTGCACAGAGTAACGTGTTGGAGGAGTTGAGCCGGTGTGGGCTGCAGCAACACACAGTGCAGCAGCTGACGGAGCAGGCGACGCTGGGCAAGAGTGCGCTCAGACACCTCGACATGAGGGGCTACTCGTACAGCTGGAGGTCCTGATGACCTCCTGAACCCGTGCAATGCGACTCCACCTTAAGTCAAACACTGCCTCGTAATAATTCAAAAGGTTCATTGTGTAACCGGATGTGTTTTTGTTTTAGTTCATTTAGCTGGCAGTAGTTTAAGTTGTTAACATATGACTGAGTGTGTGTTGGTTTTATTACGGGTGAATTAACCACATCCTTCAGCACTACTCATTTGCTGGAAAGACTTATACTTGAAGATTTCCCACTCATGATCTTTTTAATGACATGTATGTACTTTAGGAATTCTGTGCCGAGAACAGAAATGTGTGGATGAAAATGTAGCTTCACATAATGAAGAGGTGGGCATTTCATTTTAACCTTGTGTGTGGCATTGTATGTATTGTATATTAAATGAACTGTGTATGGTGTCATGGACTACATGTTTTTGTTAAATATAAGGCAATGTTAATGTAAGAGTAATAAGAGTAATGCAGAGTAATCAGTCACGCAGTAATAAGTAAGATATGAAGAATAACAAGCCGGCTGCTTTTTTATTAGGATTTTTAGCCCTTGAGTGTTAAGGTGCGAAACCCTTCACTCACACAAGGCTGCTTATGTTCCTGTGGAGCTGTGAGAAGGCACTGAGGATCCATGCGTGGGTTTGGGGAATATACACAATAGAGACAAAGAGATGTAAGTAGACAGCAGTGTGTAGTTTCAGTATGGTTTCCATGGAGTTTAAACAGAAGCTGCCTTTATTCATCACATACACAGTACAGTACACTTTTCTTTGTGTATCCCAGCTTGTTAGGAAGCTGGGGGTCAGAGGTCAGTGACAGCCAGGATACGGTTGAGGGCCCTGCTCAAGGGTCCAACAGTGGCAGCTTGGTGGTGCTTGAACCCCTGACCCCAGAGCTAAATAATGTGTATGTTCAGTATTTACCAGCGGAGGCTCCACACAGCCTGTGATGTGGTAGTGTACTACCCTGGATAAACCCTCAGCATGTTAGGGATGTTCATGGTAAGGCTTCCTAGCCATCCAAAACGCACCAACTGCACAGGAATTGACATCATTTACGTCCAAGCCATCCTACACGCAGGAGCCATATGCACACAGATCCATGTTCTTGAAGCCAATGAGAACTCTGTTCACATTCCTCATTCAGAGGTCCTACCATTACCTGAAGATTAGTGCTGTATATTTCTGAACACTTCTCACATCACAGTTTGAATGAATCAGACGGTTAGGTACTGAATGCCCTGCTCTTCTCTTCAGGAGCACGCACTCAGCCCAAGCCCATTCCACTCGCACTGAACAGGTAGAGTATAAAACAGCTGTCTTCCAAAGCTCCTTACTTTAGCCAAATTACAAAGCGTGTAATAATCAGATAAAAATAAAACTATTATAGATTTTTTTTTTTAACAATATTGTGATTGTAAACCTCGATGAAGAGATACTTAATAATGAATAAATTCACACACGCATTACACTCGGCTCACCCCAACACTGACAGCCAAGTGGGGAAAAAGACAGATTCTCCTCCCACTCGTCTAATACAATCAGTCATTCACAAGATGTTCTGGAGACAACAGATTTATTACATTTTATCAAATAAAATATTCCACCTGCCCACAACCCAAAACACTGTATTAATGGGAGTGGTCCAAATGACATCATATGCATGATGTGCACATATGTAGACCAAGGCAACATTACACCACACCAGCAGGTTCTTCATAATGAAGAAAATAAAAAAAAATATTTAACCATTTCCTAATCATGTTTTCAGTTTTTTTTTTTTTTTTTTTTTTTACTAAATTGAACCATTATCTACTCATGTACAAAACACAGAACCCAGAGTAACGGGAGTGTATCAACACAGACCATTTAACAATCAAGCCTGTAGTACAGCAGAAGGAAAGAACAGAAAGTTTGGGTTACAAAAACAAGGGTTTCTCTGTGAAGCCTAACATTCTTAACATGTTATAATCTACTCGTCAGTAATGACTTTTGGCTAAAGCTTCCCTTCAGCTCAAACGTACCATTAAACGTTCTGACTTTTCAGTCTTCTTGGACAGATCCATTTCTGTAAGGATGTGTTTACAAAAGGAGGAAACCTGGAAACTAAACTCAGGAATAAAAGTGGAAAAGAAAAAGGAATCAGAATGGATGTCCAGCAGGCAAGTTAAATGAGAACTGATGTGTGTGTTGCTGCGCTAATCAGGTGCTGGTGGCTGCTGTGAACTGAGGTCCTGAATGCACGCTGTCCCCTGCGATCTCGCCCATAGCCTGGAGAGCTACTGTAGCTGCCATGGCCTTGGCATGCTTTTTATTGGGGCTGGCTGTCTGGGGCTGGTAATCACATCCATTCACCACTACCTGAAATCAGATGGACAAGAAAAATGAGCACAAAACCATGGTTCTGCTGCTTGAAGTCAGTGTCAGTTAACCCAGAACCAAATGCTGATGCTGTAAAGCACAGTTGGACACGCTAAAGTGTTGAAAGAGTCAAGCCTGATTTATGCTTTCTTTCAAACCGGCTTCTGAAAGCTTCCGGCTCTTCAGAAAGGGGGATACAAGCCAGACTCTCCGAAACAAGCGTTCAAAGATGCCGCCCATCTCTACTGTGACACTTGTGTGGTTTTTATTTATTACATTAAATTAATTGCAAATTAAATCATTATACAACAATTGCTTTTTTGGGCTTTCAGTGGAGTTGGAATGGAATCTTTAAATGCAATTTTATTCACTTTTAGGGTTTTAAAATGATATAACTTGTGATTGATATACTGTACACTCACCATCCACTCTAATAGGAACGCCTGAACATCTGCACATGTATACCGCTATCTACTCAGCCAATCATGTGGCGGCAGCACAATGCATCTGAGGCTATCATGGGCGCAGACTCGCCCGCACACTCACACTTACTGGACAGTTGAAGACTGGAAAAAGACCATGTCATGTTTTTTTTTAAATCTTTAACTGTCCAGTTTTGATGAGCCTGTGCCCACTGGAGCCTCAGATTCTTGTTCCTGATGTGGTCTTCTGCTGCTGTAGCCCATCCGCCTCAAGGTTTGATGTGTTGTGCATGCTGAGATGCTTTTCTGCTCACCAAGTTTGTAAAGAGTGATTATATGGAGTTACTATAGACTTCCTGTCAGCTCAGACCAATCTGGTCATTTTCCTCTGACCTCTCTTTTCTTTTCAAGGTGATTCCACCCACAGAACTGTCACTCGCTCAGTGTTTTTTGTTTTTCGCACCATTTTGTGTAAATTCTAGAGACTGTTCTGTGTGAAATTCCCAGGAGATCAGCACTTTCTGAAATACTCAGACCAGCCTGGTGCCAACTGGTACCAACAACCATGCCACAGCCAAAGTTTGGGCAGTAGTGTGTCTACAGGTAGCAAAGCTACATTTTCCAGTGTTCAGTTGGTATTAAACTCGTTCCTGGTAAATGAAATGTAATGAAACTCTTTCATCGCCTGTGTAGCACAGTGCTACATCATCTCATTTTAGTGACATGACAGCACTTTCCCCTTTTTCAAGTCAAGCTGTTTTTTATGAAGTCAGTGTTTAAGGACTGTTTCTTTGTAAAGTAACTTTATTTTTCACTAACAACACAGTGTTTAAGTGTGCCGATATTTGATTTCAACAAAAAATCAGCACTTTCACCCATCAGTACTTCCAGTTCACTACTCTGTCTTCTTGATTTGATGGGAAATTCACAAAAGCACCAGGTTTAACTCTTCCCTCTCTTAAGCAAGCTTTTACTCAACTCATCACTGTGAGGGATAAACGAAACCCATTCACAATTGTAAGACAAACACTGTTTCAAACCATACATTATAAAGACATCATATAAATCATATACAGCACTGCTAATCTGCTTGTTATTTACCTGGCTTAAAAAATTAAATAGTCATAAAAAGCTGTGCTGGTGAATAGAACTGCAAACCAGCTGCCACGTTTCAATTAAGAAGCCTAACAATACTGTCGTATTACATGTTGAAGGTCATCTATTGTAGATTTAATGCATCTCATTTTAATTCATGTGACTGGTAGTAAAACATTTACAAAAATCCTAATTTCAATCTTTCTTTTTAACTGTGCACTAACCTTAAAGAGGAAGTTTTTCCGGTGATCAGGACCACTGTGAAGCACCATGACAAACTCTGGCTGCGGCCATTTTTTCTTATTACACAGCTCCATTAGAGCAGACACTGGGTGCTTCCCTGTGTGAAATAATGTCAAGATCAGGCACCAAAGCAAACAGGAAGGGATATAATTTAAGGATCTGAACAGTATATAATATAAATAATATATAGAGCTTGAACTGAATTTATAATAAAACTTTTGTCCACATACATCAAGCATTTAATAAAACAGTGATTTTGTGATTTGAGCTGGATATGAGATTGAGTGGGTTTTGGGGTTATGACAACTACCAAACTCAACACTTAACAACTTGCCAAGTCACACAGTCCAGCAAAGATGTGCTTTGTACTCAGATACCCTATACGTAGACACCTGACCATCAAACTCATACGTGCTTGTTGAACATCCCATTCCGAAACCATGAGCATTTATATGGATTTGATCTCCGTTGGTCTTCTGGGAAGGTTTTCCTCTGGATTCTGGAGCGTGGCTGTGCAGATTTGTAGTCATTCAGCCACAAGAGTGTGGGGCCAGGCACTGATGTCGGATGAGGAGGTCTGGGGTGCAGTCAGCGTTTCAGTTCATCCCAAAAGTGTTCAGAGGCTCTCAAAGACATTCGAGACAATTGTGCGCTTCTAACTTTGTGACAACAGCTTGGGGAAGAACCACATATGGGTGTGATGGCCAGGTGTCTACAAAATTTTGGCCATATACTGTATGTTAAGACTGTGCTTTGGTGATATGACAGCTTATCACTGCAGTGTGTACAGTAGATACAAATGGTGGTTCAATCAGTCACCAAAGAGCACCCACCTTTTACTTGATTGATGGCAAATTTTGCTTTAACTAGCATTAACCAATCACCAATTGGGTTGAATTGAATACACACACTGCAATCTGTCTTCTGCAATCTGTGCCTTTTGAAATTACTTACATTTCAAAATGAAATTGTGTTACTGTCTCCAAATTATTTTAGCATTAAAATGTTTACAGTCCCAAATATTTTTAAAAAGAGACTCACCTAAAAGATCCTTCATCATGACCAGATTGCCAGATTTCTGGGTCTTCTCCCCCTCTGCTACCAGTCCTACATGAACAAACCAAATCCACTGCATTATTAGATGTTAGGAATAACCACCATGTAAAACTGTGTGATACACGGTGAGAAGGCCTCACCCTTGCGGTCAGTTTTGAAGTCTATTACGATGGGTTCCACTGTGCCTTCTCTGTGTTTGCCAAGGCCTTCTCCAGCACGCCAACCCATCTTTTTCATCAGCAACTCTCCCATGCCTCCAGAGACTGGGGCAGCACGCAGGAATTGGTCCTGGTTGAAAAGCATACAGATATGGGCGGAAGACGGAGGAAAGGAGTGGAGAGACAGAGAGAAAGAGAGAGAGAGAGAGAAAGAGAAAACAGGGAGAGAAAGAAGCACAAAGGAAATAGTAAGAGGTCACAGGTCAAGAATGGACTTGAGCTGCACTGAAAGTAAGGACCACTCAACTGTACTAGCTATCTTCTGGATCCATGGGGTTACCTAAAGATATCAGCAAAATCTCAAATAATAAAAGAAAAAAACCTTACATCTAGATTTTATCTGAAATAGCAGCATTCCCAAAGCTATATTTTAAAGTGAATGTTTTATCTTATCAGGTCCTAAGTGTATAAGCATAGTACAAAAAACTTAAACAAGAGACTACAAATTATCATGCTATAAAAGTCATATAAATATATTAAAAATGTCATTGTTTCCTGTGACAGAGGAATCAAAACCAGCCTTACCACCCCACCAGTTCAGTTGAAACACACAGGCATGGCAGAAACGTTTTCATTAGAGTGGAGACAAATCCACATGAATAGAAATATGGGTGCTGTATGACGTACGTACCTAGGCCCTCATCATCGGCTGTGCATCTGACGTGAATAGAAGGGGCCTGACAGTGACCATGGCAACAAGGCAGCTACAAGGACTGACCCTGCAACAAGTTTCCATATAGAGTGGTGAGAGTTCACAGGGCACACTGTGAACCCCCACCCCTCTTCTGCCCCTGTCCCCCCACCCCAAACCCCGGCAGCAGGGAAAAATAGTAAATAGTGAAACACCTTGTGAAAATCCTTGAACCCAGAAACTGAGATACTCACAATGGATGATAAATGCTACATAAATTGCATCTAAAACCAAAAAAAAGACAAAAAGGAAAAGCAAAAAAAAAAAAAAAACCTTCACATGATGGTCATTGTTAATATAATTAGATTAAATTTTGTCCAGTTTGTTTATAGATCACCTACTTCAACAATATTCTGCAGATCCCTCTTACAAAATGAAGTGTTGGTCAAATGCTAGAGAGAGCAATACCACATACGTATATTAATCATTTTTCAAAGGAACTTTCTGTTCAGTGACTCATAATTACAGTCTAAGTGAAGCTGGCCATGTCAGAAGCACACCACTGATGAAACAGACTGCGGGGTCTTTCTCTCTGGGTGTGTAAATGCTATGGCGTTGACAAGGAAATGTTATTTCCACACACACGCGTACACACACACACACACACACACACTCACACACACACTCACACACACACACGGTTGAAATCTCTTTCTAAAACAAATGGTAATAGTGAAGATAAAATTAATTATTAATTAATTTCTGGTTCAGAATACATTTTTTTCCTGGTATAATTAAAGTAATAAGTAGTTTTCATTTAGAACATTGGTGAAGCAGTGAGGAGCTCGGCCTACTTGGGAACTTAAGAAAAGCCTCCTGGGTAAAGCTTTCAGATAGAAATAGTTGTGATTTAACTTCTTGGTCAGCTCATAATTCCGTATGTGTTGGTTCATAGTGCTAATGTCTATTATCTAGCTTCTACTCAAACTACAACAGATTGCTGTTCCTATTCCCAGGATTTCCTGGTAGACTAACTTCCACTACTACTAGAAGCACTCCTTTATCTTTCATATAGTCAATTTTGAGTTTTCAGTCTCATTCAACAGGATTGCTCCAGGTGACTTACTTCAGGTGCTCTTCCTTCCTCCCATCTTTCAAAGAAAACTTACTAAGTAGTCTATAGTCAATCACTGAGGTGTGATGCCCCTCTTGCAATGCACCTGCTACAACAGAATTTCACACACACAGACAAAGAGAATCTGCATGACCCTGGTGGAAAGGTGTACCCACTCCACAAAGAAATATACTATACATATCCAATTTTAACTACTACATTGTTGGAAGAGGTTGTGTGTTCCAGTGCTAACAAAACAGACATGAAAAATATTTTTACATTGGAGTCGGGTACTGAAGCAGCCACAGCCCTGGCACCAGAACCGGCAATGTGTCGGTGGAAATGGTATTAAATGTTTCCCAAGTGTGCTGAGGCAGCAGTGACGGCTGTATATCTACAAGACTTGGGGAAAGGCTGTCTTAAGAACAATAAATCAGAAAATAAGCACTTTTAAACAAAACATTAGTTCCCTGATCTAAATTTTGGCACTAGGTCCTGACTTTACCTTCTTGATCCAAGCCTGTGGGCCACTGTTGGACAGCTCTTCAGATGAGAGCACTTGAGCACCTGTAGAACCAGTGAATAGACCTGGGATTGTGTTGGACTGGGCCCAAGCATCCACCTGTAAATATACA
>JAKKZN010000026.1:4812437-4827037 GCA_033441825.1 Pangasius elongatus
GGGTGGGGAGGTGGGGTTCTCCTTTTCAGGAGGTGAAATGCATGTTCAGTTGAGTTAAGGTCTGGTTACTGACATGGTCAGTCTAAAACCTTCCTCTTTTTTTGAAGTCATTTGTTGTGTTGGCAGTGTGTTTTGGGTCATGTCTTGCGGCATGATGAAGTTCCTCCCAATAAGATTGGATGCATTTCTAAGATTGCATCCAAATAAGACGGGATGCAGACAGAATGTTTCTGTAGGCTTCTGAATTCATTCTGCTGCTACCATCATTAGTTACATCAGTGAGCCCATTTCAAAAGCAGCCATGCAAGCCCAAGCCATGACACTACCTCCACCATGCTTGACCAATAAGCTTGTATGTTTGGATCATGAGCAGATTGTTTGTAGTTATCCATCTCAATTACCCGCCTGTATCAAAAACATCTTTTAACACCAAGCTTACATCTCTCACTATATCTGTGCTGGATAGGATCTATCAGTCAATTGGTGTTGACAAAAAACATAAAGTAGCCTGTGAATGTGATGTTGTATTGGACACTCTTGATACTATACTTCTGCTTGTGTTGCACTACTGACATGCTTCTCATTAGGAAAAAAAGTTGCCAGTGTATAGATTTCCCAACCAGCATCTCTCAGACCATACATGGCCATATTTATACAGAGGTGACGGGATGTTGCAAGGACTTTTTTCTTCCGCAGTACTGTATATTTAGCAACAAGGTTTTAAAAAGCAGACAATCTGGCTGTTTCTAGTAAACATTGATTACAATAGTCTGTCATATTTTCCATTGTGATAGAGTTGATTGATTTTTAATAACACTTGTTATTTTCTCCCAATGTTCAGATGAACAGATGGAATAAATTCCTGTATCACTTCCATTTATGCTGAAACACTTTGACACTACCCGTAATGTCCTCATTTTATGCATGTGCAATTGCTGACATGAGGAGTCGTCAATATGAGATGCCAAGTTATAGAGCTTTTTTTGTTTTTGTTTTTTTTTTAAACATGTTTGGAACTTTTATACCAAGAAGGCTGACACCATTCTTACCAATCCACATCCAAAGCAACATCATTAAGAATATCATCATTAAGTAATATAGGATAGTGAATAGGATGACAGTGATCAGTATTGGCAATTTCTATTTCTCCATTTCTCTTAATAGAATATAGACAGTAATATTTATACAATATATTTATTGTATATAGAGAAAGGAAATAGGCTATGGAATAAGTCAGTAGTGGAGGTAGCTCTGCTTTGCTGTAGACCTGGAAAACACTTCAAAGACTTGAGGAGAACTAGAAAGGCATGTAAAACCACAAATAGAGAAGGGAAGAGTTAATTGAGAGCACATCATTTCCAGATGGCCTCAAAAAAAAAAAAAAAAAACCCGAGCAAGAACATGATTAAACTGCTAAGAGGGATAGAAGCCCTGTGCAATTAAACCAGATAGCTGCCATATGAGGGGACACAGAAGCAAGTCATCTAGGTTTAATTCCAACTTTTCACCAAAGTACTCTAGAAATGTCTGCCTCATGATCTACTTAATGTATATATGTGACCCTAACGAAGTTGAGATGGTTGGAAAAAACAAGGACATTCAGGTTTGTTAATTGAGGAGTGAGGAGTCAGAGTGGCAGAGGGTATGAGAAAGCTTTTAAGTAATTGGACAATGTAGCATCAATACGATATCTAGTACTGTTAAGCTTAAAATACATGCAACCATGGGACCTGCATTTGTTTTATTAATGCTTCTTTCACAAGCACTTTGGAAACACCTGTTGAAAAAATCCTAGAATAATGTGTTGCTGGTAAAGTAGGACAGAAACCTAATAGAAACATTTAAAAATGTGATAAATTTTCTGAACTCAGAGGACCTAATTATAGCAAACACTTTACCTATATGAGAGTGAATTCAATTAATGTAGCATTTATAGCAAGGAAACTTCCTTTGTTTAGCGGCCCACATCAACTGGTGTCTCAGAAATTCAATCCCTGAGGTTTGACATAGATGGAAGTAGAGACTGAATGAGGGGAAGATGTTGCCAAGCACTCAGACTCTGCTGGATTTCTCCAATCCTGTTTTGGAAAAAAAGATCAACGTCTTAGCCTGGAGGACATTAGTCCTTCATTATTGTTTGTGGAACAAGCATATGTGTTACCTGGATCTGTTCTAGAGAAAATAAACAAAATGGTCGTACCTAAAATACCAAGCATCTTACCAAGGAAGGAGACATTCAGCATTGTGTGCTGTTAATAGCACGCCACAAACAGATAATCAATGTCTGTGCATGCCCTAAACCACAGATCAAAATGTCCCGAGGTTGAAGCATGTTTAGCTGGGTGCTTAGTTGTGTTGTTAGAAACATGGATTTGAATTAGGATTTTTATTCCAGACCTTTTTTTCTTCAGTGAGTGTTCTGTTACTATACTATTTGCTTCAAGGGGTGTAGTGTAACTGCTGCACTTTAAAACACCCCTGTGTAAGATTTAAAACACATAAAATATATCGGGAAAAATTATATCAAAGTGAAAACAATCATGTACCATTCAGTAAGTATATAAGACATACGGATGGTCAAACAGAAACTGAACTGTATCTATGTGTAAAAAAGTCTTACATTCATGAGAAAGAAACCAAGTGCTACACTGATTCTGCAATCGACTGATGTCCCATCCAGTGTGTGTTCCTGGCTTGTGCCCAGTGTTCCCAGGAAAGCCTCTAGATCCACCATGGTTACTGAAGATGAATGCATGAATTACACTGACTGATCATATTTAGGCATAGGCATGAGTAAAGCTTTGTAATGCCTGAGTCTTTCTGAAGCTGACTGTATCTATGCCAGAGAAATTACACTCTAGGTCAGTCAAAACTTAAGCATGTCAAATAAAGGAAATTATATTGGTAGAGATGAAACTAGGTTAGAAATCTTCTTCCCCCTCCCCCCTCAGCCTCCCCCTCCCATTTTAGTAGTGAGCTAGTGGCACCACAAGGTAGCAGGTACACAGAACAATATCTTTCAATACCTATCCTCCTATCATATACCTATGCCTATAATACCTACCCTGTACCAATACCTCACAGAGAGACTGTAGTTTTAGATATTCTGCATCTATATATCTATGTATTCATCTATATAAGATAAAAAAAAACATATCACTATCAGTATATTACATAGAAGTATGTGTGTCTGTGTGTGTGTGTGTGTGTGTGTGTGTGTGTGTGTGTGTGTGTGTGTGTGTGTGTGTGTAAGGCTAAGAGAGAAAGAAGGAGAAGGAAAGGAAGAGTGAGGATGTTTATGTATATAGTAGTGTCTCATCTGTTTATGTGACTGTCCATTTTAAGTAACTCTCTATGTCTGCTCATATTTTCTAGATACAGCTTTACATTTAGGCTATCAAAGCTTTAGCACGCACTAAAGCATTCAACATGAACAAGAATGTCTCGTCCTCTACATTCTTTTTCCACTAAATGTTTTGGAGCTAAAAATGTATGAATTATTGGATATAGGAATAATGCATATTTACCACAGAGAGCTGTGATTGGCTAAGCAAGCAGGGGTACTCAAGCGTATGCTGGCAGGGGATGAAAGGCCCTGGTCCTAAGTAGGGGGAACAGTGCCCATCTGAGATAAGAACAAGGAGTCTATGGGGTATAGCATCAGCTACAGGAACAGGGTGAGTGGCAGGCAGAGTGAGGCCTCATCGTGAGGCTGATACACAGAGCCTTCCTGTCAGAACTTCTATTATCTCCTCCTGGCAATGCTTCAATGGAAGTCTTATCACTCTAATGGACACTGGAGGAGGCACTGACAACAGCACCACTTTCTCCAACCATCCTGAACCACTGGCACAGCACAAACAGCTTCCTCTCAGGTGCCCCTCTTCTGAGACAAGACCCTCTGAGTGGGGCCTCAAGGAGTCCGGACCCAAGGATACTTGTTTTGGAGACACTTAAATTCTTTGATCTTCTGTACCTGTGATCCAGCAGCACAGACCTTTGAATCTTCCTTGCTTTTCAATTTTCCTCATCCATCATCTCCTTCTTGGTTCTGCTGTAAGGGTATTAGCTTCTCACACCCTTGAAGTCTAGCCTCTGACCCTTTAGAATGGCTGTAGTAAATGAGTAAATGAGTCACACTATGCATCAGTAGAGCATGCAACATTCTTTCTCAGGAGGTGCTAAAAAGTCACTGGAAGGTTTTGATACAGTGGAAAACGAAATGTTTATACACAAAGCAAACAAAGGAACTCAACAGTCAGTGGTCAAATATGAGACAAAGCACTGTTGAGACACAAAGTTGCTTAACCAGCTCTTGAGGCTTGGCCCCTGTCATGTAATACAGCCACATATATGGAGTTCTGCTTGACTGCATATGTCTACAAGCTGTGATGCTCCTTGTTATTCACATCTGGCCTGCTTAGCATAACAATACAGCCCATGACTCACGTTCCCCTTTTTTTTTTTGCTACTGTAACCAGCACTGACCGGTCAACCCTGTCAAAGAATGGAAAAAATTCCATTGGAAAAATTGGGAAAATGCCAGCAGGGAGGATAGGCCAGGGATAGGAGCCATCAAACAGAAATCAAAAACAACTTATTCTACCTACCACTAACAATTATTATTATTTTTTTTAAATTGTGGCTGGTATAAAGGGTTATACCACATTGTTAAATTCTTAATTCTGATTGTTCAGAAAGTGTTGTTTATTTTCTATAACACCATTCTATAACATATTGCTCAATAATGTTGGCTGCCAAGCAAATCATAGGCATCAATTAATGCAATCCTTCTAATATATATGAACACACCACATAAACAGATTTTAAAAACATGTAAAATTTGCTTTGATGAAGATTCTGTAAGCTTTTTTGCAAGTAGTCTTGAATGTCAGCACTTTGTAATAGTCAGAGGTAAAGCTGTTCAGACATGGGAAAGTCTTCAAGAAGAAGAGGGCATTCTCTCTCTCTGTAACATCACAAGCCACATTTTTGTCTTATTAAATTCAAGAGAGAAAAACAAGAGAGGCCAGTGCTGCTATAACATAGGTGATAACAGGGACTAACTTGTTTTGCAGATGTTCCACAACATTAAATGTGACTATAAATGGAAAAAGTCATAAGGTGTCATTCCTTAATAAATAAAAAAATGGTTAGGTATAAGAAATTGCTATAGAAGAGGACTTTAGTAAATTAGTACAATAATCAAGTTTAGTGTGGTAATTGCCTTATTCATTGCTTCTATATCTCAGGAGATTGTGATGATAAAGGCAATGTCTTCTGACATTATAGTGCACACGTGACGCAGAGTGATGCAATGGGAGGTGTATAGCTCCAGGGTATCTGCTTGGACCTAAGCTCAGGTCACTGTCTGTGTCACATGTTCTCCCTGTGTTTGAGTTGGTTTAGTCTGGGGTCACTTTTTTTCCTCCAACCTCCTAAAAACATACTGAGTTAGGGTTAGAGTGGTGTTCCATCCACATGTATTTAGACCACACACCCAGTGTTCTTGACAACCCTCTCCAAGATAAAGCAGATACTGAACATGAATGAATGTACAGGCTTTAGGTTCTGTACCTAGTCCTCTCCGCACTCTAGATTTGCATGAATGATTATGTGACATAGGTAAAGAGCTTGTTAATCTCACAGCATTCATAAATTACTATAATTGATATAGATATAGGTATAGATGTTTATTTTCATGGCAACTGACCATACTGGGTTTGGGTCTGAGACTGTGACTCCATTAAGGGTGACTGCATTAGGCTCAAGCTACAACCAAATTTGGCCTGTGAACCTAAAGACACTGTGCATATATGAAGAATTATTACAATGCTTAACTAATATGTGATAAGTAATGACACAGCAGAAATGACACTACATTCTTTTGTATGAGACATAAAAGCAAACTACTATAAAGTTAAATAGGAAGTAGATTAATGACTAGACATGTCCTGGAATCAAGTGAAATATGAAAATGGTCAATTAATGATAAAAGCAGGAGAAATATAGTAAATAAAATGTAGTTCCCCTTCAGGAAATCGAGCTGCGTTGGACAATGATTTGGGAATGCCTCTGCATGACCACGCTCTAAATCATATGTGTAATATTTCCAGTGGAATCACGTGACGTCACCAGCGGGATGACATAGCCACCCGGAGGTATAAAATTGCATGTGGTGAAGACGGCACCAGCTTCTGTTGTTCAGTAAGCTGTCTGTTCAACTTATTTATTGTTGCACGTCTCCATACTGTATCAGAGAACTCTAGTAAAATACGTTTCATTACAGGTGGAGATACACACAGTTTGTGTGTAGCTTGTTTGGAAGCGGAGCACACTCGATCAGCTCTTGAGGGAGCTGATTGCCCACACTGCATCCGGCTTTCGATGCGTACACTCCGCTCCCGGAGAGCGCTCTTTGAGGAGGGCGCTCTCTCCAGCATTCCTCGCGGTTTGGGTCCCTCTTCTGCCGATCGTGGGGTTCGCAGATGGATTTGGCACAGGGAATGGAGACAGGCAGAGCCCTTTCTTCTTCCTCACCTGCCAGATCCTGTGCTCACTCTCAGGGAATGGAAGCACATTTTGATACGGTTTCTTCCCTCCTGGGAGAGGGCTCGTCTTCATCCGAGGAGGGCGGCGAGGGGAGCGCAGAGGAAGACGTGCCTGTGGACCTGCCACCACAGTCCGTCCAGTTTGAGGAGTTATTGGAGGTAGTGACTCGAGCTGTGTCTAAATTAAATATTGACTGGCCTACTGAAAAGTAGGAAGAACATCTGCACAGCAAGTTAGATGAGTGTTTCCTGTGAGCTAAGTCACTGTCTCTATGCTGGGGCCTGCCTTTCTTTCCCCATTTGCACACCGAGGTGTCCAGATCGTGGAATAATCCATACTCAGCCCGCCTCTTCAGTTCCAATGTCTCTCACTACTCTAATGTGGTGGGACTGAAAGAGCGCGGTTATGGGGCAATTCCCTGGGTTGAAGAGACGCTTGCGGGCTATCTCTCTCCCGGTGGTGTATTGCCCTCTAAGCCGCTTCGGACTTCCTCAGCTTTGGTGGGCAAAGCATACACGGCGGCGGTTCAGACTGGTGTTTGCTTGCACACCATGGCAGTGTTGCAGGTGTACCAGGCTGACCTGCTTAAAGAGTTGGACAAGGGGGAGGAAATAAATAATGACAACATTACAGAATTGCATCTTGCTGCAGATTTGTCACTCTGGGTCACTAAGGAGACCACCAGAGCAATTAGGCAGTCTATGGCAGCCCTGGTGACCACTGTGGGGCATTTGTGGCTGACCCTGTCTAATTTAAAAGAAAAAGACAGGGTCTTTCTCCTGGACACCCCAGTAGTGCCGATGGGCCTGTTCAGTGACACTGTAAATACGATCGTTGACAGGAGGCCAAGAAACAGTCGGCAGTGTTTCAGTGATTTCTCCCTTTCCGCTCTCATGCCGTGTACCAGCTCCTCCAGAAGTCGAGAAACGGAGCATCTCCGGAGCAAAACTCACACTCACACACAAGTCGAGGCCAAGGAAGATGGCAGATCTGAGGACCGTCATCTTCAATAAGAGGGCTTCGACAAGAAGATCCTGATGAGTCGGGACCTCTGAGGGCAGGACCCTCTGGGGAAGAGCAGTGTACACCTTATCATATGGTGCCTGGCTCTCCTCAGTGCCCTCAGGAGATCGTCCTGTCAACCCTGCCACCTCCGGTGCTTCAGGGTACAGCGGTGTTCAGCGAGCGCTTCTCCAGCTTCTGCCTGGAAACGTAGTGGTTCTGGAGGGCTTGCTACCTCCAAGGACGTCTCTAGAACAGCTAAACTGGCCATTCCCTGTCAGTCCTCAGCTTCATGGCACCGATCTATCTGCTCTAAGTACACCAGAGGTCAGTCTCAAGAGACTGATTCCCTTAGTAGACTATCTGGCAGCATGGAAGCTTCTGCCAAATGTGTCTCAATGGGTCCTGCATACCATAGAAAAGGGCTACAAGATTCAGTTTGGGTCTCGTCCTCCTCAATTCAACAGGGTGTTTCCCACTCTGGTGGGCTACGAGCAGGCTCTGGTTATAGAACGAGAAGTAGATACTCTCTTGAGGAAGGAGGCCATTGAGGTGGTCCCTCCTCTTGACAGAGAGTCTGGGTTCTACAGAAGGATGGAGGGTTGCGTCCCATTTTAGATCTGCGTCTGCTGAACCGCTCAGTCATGTCAAGTTCAAAATGCTCATGCTCACCATGGTTCCTGTTACAAAGCCCCGTGTTGGGGGCTCGTTATCGTGGTGTAACGCTAATGACGGATGCCTCCCTCACGGGCTGGGGGCGCTCATGAGTGGCCGCTCTGCCCAGGGTCTGTGGGAAGGGCTCCATCTCAAGTGGCACGTAAACTGCCTGGAGATGCTGGATGTGTTTCAAGCAGTGAAACATTTTCTCCCAGACCTGAGACATTACTTAAAAAGCCAGGGGGGTTTGCGCACGATCCTTCTGTGGGCCCAAGGGAAGCTGCTCTCACTGAGGGCAGTATACATCTCGGGGCACCTCAATCAGGAAGTAGACATCCTGTCGAGGCAGGGGCTGAGGCCCGGGGAATGGAGGCTCCTCACTCACCCAGCTCCTCTTGGACTGGACACTATGGTACAGACGTGGCCAAGGCTGCGCATGCGCTTTTATACTTCCGGGTCACTGCATCACCCCGCCGGTGACGTCACGCGATTTCGTTGGACAGATTACACATGTGATACAGAGCGTGGTCACGCAGAGGTTTCCAAAGCGTTGTTCATCAAAGTAACATCCACATGAATTCCAGGACCCAAGGTTTCTCATCTGAACACTGCCCAGAGCATCACTGCCTCCACTGGCTTGCCTTCTTCCCATAGTGCATCCTGGTGCCATCTCTTCTCCAGATAAGCGACTCACATGCACCTGCAATGCACTGGCTATTCTGACACCTTTCCATCATAGCCAGCATTAATTTTTTCAGCAATTTGTGCTACAGTAGCTCTTCTGTGGGATCAGAACAGACAGGCTACCCTTTGCTCCCCACACATATCAGTGAACCATGAGTGCCCATGACCCTGTTGCTAGTTCACCGGTTGTCCTTCCTTGGACCAATTTTGTAGGTGCTAACCACTGCATACCGGGAACACCCTACAAGACCTGCTTTTTTGGAAATGCTCAGTTGTCTAGCACACAATTTATCCCTTGTCAAAGTCACTCATATTCTTACATTTGCTCATTTTTCCTGCTTCCAACACATCAACTTTGAGAACTGACTGTTCACTTGCTGCATAATATATCCCACCCTTTGAAAGGTGCCACTGTAATGAGATAATCAATGTTATTCACACCTGTCAGTGGTTTCAATGTTATGGCTGATCAGTGTATACTCTAATTATATAGCTGAGACATCAGCTCCTCTATAGCAGGTGCAGTAATGTTTTCCACAGTCTGTTTTCATTCTAAGTTTCATCTTGTGTAAAGACAGTGATGGAATGCCAGACATATTCAAAACACAACTTGATGTAACTTGAAGTAACTTTCTATAAATCCCTCTGATTATAAATGATTCTTTTCAGTTGACAGCATGTGTATGATATCAGTCATGTCAACTGTACTATGACTTATCCTCTTATAAACATTGTGCACATTTCTATCTCTTAATCTATATCACAGCATTTACAAATCTGATTTTTCATAATCCTGATCACATATGCTGCTCTCTGGCTTTATTAAATGCTGTGAAATGCCCCAATATTCCCAAAAATAGGGAATAAAAATACAATACATATAATATACTATAAGTTTATAAAGACTTAGTCAAAGTTTTAGGATAGGCTATCACTGCAGGAAAGTACTATACCCATACACAGAAGTCTTATATTTTATCCATTGTACTCTGGGGATATTGCAGGACCCCTAACTGGCCTGGTCCGATACTAGCTTTCCTGGTGTGTTTCATATCTAGGTTCTCTTTATCCTTGCTCATCTGTGCTTCTAATCTTTATGCCTCTATCTCCTCATTGTGCTCTCAAACCTCTAAGAGTTCTCTCTCTGTTGCAGTCTTTCTCTCTTTCTTTATTCTCCCTTATAGAGATAGCTGAATAGGGCGATTGCATCTATTTCTCTTTGATCATTCTAAGGTCTCAGAGATAAGCAAAGTGTATCCTTCCACACCCCACAGTGGCTCACTCTGTTGTCTATGTGTGCAGTCTCCTCATTCTTATCAAACTTGGTTCTGTTTTTGGTTTGTGTTTGATCTTCTTAACATTAAATGGGCTTTAAACTCCGGGTGTATAAATAATGAGTTCACAGGGTTTTTGGTGGTTGCCATCTGCAAGTTTGTAAGTGGTTACAATTCATGCCAGGAAGATGCAAGACAAGACTAATTAAGTGTATTAATATTCAGTTGAGTAACTAGGAATGGTAACTGTTATTCAGCTGAGTTTGTAATTACTATTAATCTCATTAATTTGTATTTTGGCTTAATTACATTAATTCTGCCTTAATTACAAGTTAACATACAATGTACAATATTTTCTGGTGTTTTACCCTGAAGATGGGCCTAGAAAGTAGTTGTAATAGCTCAGTTCATTTCTCTAGTTTCCGTAAACTACCTGCCCTCTGGTGGGTAATAAATTCATATTTGTTTCTATATATTGGATGTAGAAAGTTAGTAGCCATCATTTATGCCTTAGCATTTTGCAGGCTGACTGATATAGACATAAATAATGACACTTGTGTTTACAGGTGAAAATGGTGAAAATGTGAATGGTATAACATATGAGTATGTATTATGTGCAGATGTTGTGTCACAATTTCCCTGGTCCACCTTAAAAGCCATTATGTGTGCAATTCTAGACAAAATTCTGTAGATGGCAGTCTGAGTCCATCCAGAAAAGGATTTACAGCCAGTATTTGGCCCTTAGAGGAGGGTCTTAAGTTAAGGTGGACCAGGGAAGTTGTAGGAGTGGGAGGGGATAGTTCAAGAAAAGCAGTGGGAGAATAGTATCCAGTGATGTGCTTTCCTCATGATCATGACATGTTCAATGGTAAGATGTACGGTTATATGATGGCATTGTGTAGATCGAAATAAACATTTACCTTCCTCATTGAGGGATTATCTATATGTAAAACACCAACAACCCTTGTTTAATTTGCATTCAGGAGAAACTAAGAAAACATTACACATTCCTTGCATATACGTATGTTGTGCAAATTTCTGGCACTGTGTGTGTTGGTGATGAGCTTGAAACCTCTCTTCATCAGCATGCAGCATCTATAAATAACAGAGCACAGTCTGTGAATCCTGTGTTTGTGTGCTGGAGTACTTGCGTACGTGTGTGCACGTGTATGTATGTGTGTGTGGTGTGAGCATGAGGGTGCCCTCTGGCTGATTGGTGACAGGCTGTGTCCTGGTTCCAGTACATGGAGGCTGACAAAGTAAAGTAGATTAATTTCTCTCACTCTCCTTTGCACCACTTTCACCACCATGGTCAGACTGGCTTCCACAGCAAACGGATTAACAGAAAATGGCCAGCTGGCACACACACACAAACACACACAAACACACACCATTGTTTATGCCAGTACTAAAACCACTACAATATCAGGCTGCAATATCAGGCCATTGTTTAAATCAAAAATCCAGTGCACCACTCACACATTACTTATCGCACATCTTGATAAAGATCTTTCACATGCTTGCATGTAAACCTTTGTGTATTAATAGCCTCTGGTTAAATAATGCAGCCATGATGCCGTGTGTCTTGGTAGTCATCCTGTAGCTTACCACACCCTGTCCTTTGGAAAGTCAAATCCATCTGTCATCACATCTTCTCACGGTTTCAACAGAGGCCAGTTTATTTTAGTATCCTTCAAACCAATCCTTATAGGATTAGAAGAATTAGAAGAGAAGTATTGTAATTCACTGTGTTATCCAACTGCAAAAGTTTGCAAATGTATTAGTTCCAATTAGAACTGAATTCAGTTAATAAACGTGTGTGCTATATACAAGGCTGTTTATGGCAAGAGAAGATTTTCTGAAAACAAACTTCATATTTCATATTCTGATACTTGTATATGTATTTGTTTGTACACCAAACTACCTAGTCATAACTATTTGCGATCACATTTCAGAGAGTGCGCACGTGTGTTTATGTAATCTTTGCCCTTTGACTCCTCGGGGCAAGAGGTTGTGTGCATAGAAACCATGCTGTGTGTCTGGAGACGCGTAGCCAGGTACTGTCCTGTAAAGCTTATGGGGGCTAGCATAGCAACAGTAACCAAGGAGAAAAACAGAAGCCCCCTCTCAAGTCAGGCCTTGACTGCCACAACCTCTGATTTATGGAGTTTCTTTCTCTCTCTCTCTCTCTCTCTCTCTCTCTCTCTCACACACACACACACACACACACACACACACACACACACACACACTTGGATTTTCACAGCATTATACTTTATACTTAAAAATTATTCACTTATACTCACTTGTACTGTAGATAAGAGGTATTATACAACAGAAATATGACACAGAGGCAATTACCATTTATTTCTAAATGCGTCCTTCCTCCTTTCTGTCAAACACTCCCAAGGACTGATTTATTATTTTTGGTAATAGTCAATGTCACCTGCCCCAAAAATAGCACTGTTAGACAATGCCAGGTCATAAACATGAACAAGCCTAAGGCTTTTGCCTCACAGTATGATACAGTCACTTCGATCCAAAGACTTATCGTCTTCATTTACTCAACATGGACAAAAGTTGCTAAAGAATAAATATTCTGAAGCATACCACAAACTTTACATACAGGAGTGAAAATATATAATTTATTAAGTAATTTAAGGTCAAGCTGTAAAAGAAGCCATTGCTTCTCTGTAAAATGTGTTTAGAAAGGATGTCAGTAATAGGCTGTGTGAAATAATTTAATGAAACTGAAATTCAGTGGCATTGTTTTTTTCCCTACTCTTGTTGATATCTCATATTATCACTAAAATACTTAAATCTAATTGTCTATTTCTCTACCATATACATGAACAGAAGAGATAAAGGACAGTCATAAAGGAAAAAACATGATAATCAATGTCATTACTTCAAGATGTGATCTGTTACACTTCATCCTCTTGCGTTTGTGGTACTGGGAATTGCACAGATATCCATTTTGTTTTAGGGAGCAGAGGCGGATGTCATGTTATCTTCTTCTATTGCCTTATCTCTGAAGCAGGACACATGTTTCAGGGTCTCTTCCTTTAGGTTTAGGTCCAGCTTCCTCTTAGATGACATGACACAACTGTATAGGTTCAAACAAATGCACCATCATAGAATAGCATATGAATGAAATATGAGATTATGTGCTATGCTAAGCAGTATAGCTTAGTGGAAGTCTGCTACTGCCACTGAAAGGTTATGTTTTATATCCTGACTGGCAGAGAGCCACTGTTGAGCTCTGGGCAAGGCCCTTACCCCTCAACTGCTCTGCTATGTGCTTGGAGTATATTCTGCATTCCTTATAATTCATTTTGCATAAGAGCATATGACAGATAAATACAAATAATTAAATAGGTCAAACGTATTTCCACAACAAGCATTATAAAGCTTAAAATTTAGCTCCCAGTCAAAGTAAGCAAAGAAGGTAATGACGTGTCAACCCTTAAAGGCCAGGGCAGAAGTTTGAATCCACTTCATCTCATTAACTACATGTTGAGCTCTTTATGAGTCTAATTATATTTGCTACTGTTAAGCAAATATTCAACTTTATGGTCAAGTAGTCTTTCCAGAGTTTTGAGAGTTTTGGCTATAAACACTCCCCTCAAGCATGCTCTTGCTCATCACATTTTTAGCCATACAACTCTAACCCACTGTAACAACTCACACAATAAACCTTTGTTTCCCTCTCCCCTATTACCATGTTACAGCAATTTATTTGTGCTCAAGTGCAACGAAAGACAGCGACAGTGAGCATGGTGTTTAAGTTTAATACTCTATTGTGCTCTGTAGGTCTCTCCATGCTTCGCTGGAGGGTATGTAAGTCAGTGAGATGCTTCCTCTGCATAAGCCATGCAGTGACATGTTTTCAGATGCCAATGATAATAATGGCAAGGCTGCTTTCCCTCAGAAATGTCAAAGCTGGAGCTCTGTGTGGTCCTTTCTAAGGTAGGGATGTGTGCATTCATACACGTATCTGCCTTCCCGAAATTAGGGACTCAATGGGGTTATTGTTATTTCATTGAGAGAACCTCAGTCATTCATAAGAGTGATGCATGATTATACTGTGCTTTTGTAGTGTTTTAGGGTAGTAAAGTCTGCATGGCGAGAGACAGAGCAAAGAAAGGCTATAGCCAAATCTGAATTTGTTGTATTTACAATGTAGTGCACAAATTGGGTGTCTGGTATTTTGTAGTGTTTTTTCCCCCCAAATTCTCAGTGGACAATAATATTCCCTTGATAGTTCACTATTTTGTTACTTTAAAATGCACTAAATATGAATTCATTTAATAATTGCTTCAGTATATGTGAATGATGCAAATATTATGTTAGGGGCCTAATGGTCTGAGAGTCGGACTTGTAACCCAAAGGTGAACCTGAAGGTCGTGGGTTCGAGTCTCGGGTCCGGCA
>JAKKZN010000026.1:4883112-4897719 GCA_033441825.1 Pangasius elongatus
GACTCGAACCCACGACCTTCAGGTTCACCTTCGGGTTACAAGTCCGACTCTCAGACCATTAGGCCACGACTGCCCGAGATGTGCAGGATATCCCAGAGGACGTGCTGTAAAGCTGTATTTGCAGCCAAAGGTGGTTCAATCAAGTATCACCCCATGGGAATAAATGCTTATACAACCAACAAATGTTTGATTTTTGGTTTAATAAATCTTTATGTCCAATAAAAAGTATTTGCAACTTTAAATGTTAGACTTTCTGCATAAACCACAAGTTATGTAACATCAGTTATGCCCATTTCAGTTCCAGGTTGTAACAATACAAAAAGTGGAAAAGTTTAATGGGGTGATTAATGTAGTAAAACTGGCCCTTCATTAATTAGGGTTACATACTTTGCAATTTTATTATTATTAGTAGTAGTAGTAGTAGTAGTTGTTGTTGTATTTTAATTGAAATATTTCTTCATATAAAGTCATTAAATACAATTCTGAAACTTTCTATAAACTGCATTTTATAAAATGTGGTTATAAAATTTACTACAAGTTTTAAAAAAACAATAAAAAGGTTATATGCGGTAAAATAACCATGAATGGCATCAAGTGTACAACATTCCAAAGCAGTGAAACACAGTCAGCTTCCAACATTGCCTAACTGCAACAGCAAGACCTTTCTGCTAATCCAGTTTGACCCATATGTGAGTGCTGTGATCAAGGCCTAGTCAGCACAGGCAAGCAAATAAGAATTGTGCAGTCAGTGAACAGAAACGTGATCTGACAATGAACAGATTGAATCCCACACACTGATGCACATGTGCGGTTAAAGAATGACGTTGGGGACAAACAAGGACTTCAATTCATGCTGATTTGGTCATTCACAGGAAGCAAGACTGTTACATCTATAGGACTTCTGTGTCTTTCTACCAGTCTATAACACTAACCATCATTAACCATAAACTCATTTTTCATGCAGACACAAGTGTAATTAACTGGTTTAGCAAGTGAGCATGGCTATTTTGTTGAGCACAAGTGATTTTACCTCATTTGTGAGTGTTTACATTTTTTTCTGATAGGAAATGAAAGCATTTGCATTGACGAGTGAAGTACCAGTAGAGAGTGGGACATTTATCCAGTGCAAAATTGTGCTTGTATTGTGACTCTTGACTTTAAGTGCAAACCTAAAAGTCCTGTTCCATTTCTTACAAATCATTACAGCTTTGTGAATGCACACTATTTATGCTCCCCTATTCAACTAGTAACTAGACAATTAATCAAACGTCTGGATTATTTTAACCACAATAGGTAAGAACAAACAACTGGATTTGTGAAATGTAAATGGTGTGAAACATCATATAATTTGAAAAATGTCTAATAAAACTAATTAACAACCAAACTTGCGAAATGTATTATAAGTTATGTCAGCCAATCAGCTAAAATGTTTTAATGTTATTTTTCTTTAGGGGGGAATTATATTTATGTATTTTATTTGTATAAATATTTAAACATACTCTGTTATTAAACCCTAACTGTGATTAAGGAAATAGCTATACATCCCTAATCTTGCTTGGCGTATTTCTCTAGCTAGCTCAAGTAGGTACACTATATCAGTATAGAGTTTTCAACAGCTTGCTAGTGTGGAGTATTAGCTAGGGTTAGCAAGAAAAAAGGAACAGGGGTTTGTGGGACACAGTGTCAGATGAGGCCAAGGCTTGTTCCTGTCAGGCAATGATGCTGCATGCAGCTGTTCATATAGCACAATGATTTGGGAACATTTAAGTGGCCTCAAAATGAATGGAAAAAAACATATTTGATGATATGGGCACAAAACCACTGTGCCATGCCATGGCTTTATGATTTGCAGCATCACTATAGGCCATGTATATAAAGATGAATAGAGGGAGAGGGGGAGAGGTAATTACTATTATGACCATCAAACCCACCTTCCGCCTCTTCAGGAACTCTATGACTCATGCTGCAGTAACTAAACTTAAGCGGTCAGCAGTTTGATCAGCTACTCACCAACACACAAAAGCACAACCCAACTCACTGTACAGACAGCACTTGTACCACAAACACAGTACAATTATTTAGGAATGTTAGTTTTAAAGTGTCCAATCATCATGTTGAATGGCCTCACCAGATCAAGTTCTGTGAGCTAAAAAAATGCCAATGAAAAGAGATGGATTAGCTGGGTCAGATGTTATGGTTAAACCCATCTGTGGGGCCAGAATTTTCCACAGGCCTGATGAAAATTCTGGCAGTCCCCAAGCATAAACGCCAGAGTGAAAACACACATGCACACACACATACACATAAACACACACACACACACACACACACGCACACATACAGGCACTCTTCATACTCATCTAAACAAAGCCAACAACACTTAATTTAAAGTCAGCCAGAGACTATATATATTCCCCTCCAAATGTATGAGAATGGCAAGGCCAATTATTGTTTTCCTTTTTTTTTAATATTTTTATACACTGAAGACTTTTGGGTTTGATTTCAAAAGATGAATATGAGATTATAGATCAGAATTTCCTGTATATATATATATATATATATATATATATATATCGAATCGCCCCTTCGGCTGCTCCCGTTAGTGGTCGTCACAGCGGATCGGTCCGCATATTTGATTTGGCACAGTTTTTACACCAGATGCCCTTCCTGACGCAACCCACCCCATTTTTTCCGGGCTTGGGAGCGGCACAGTGGCTGGGGTTGGTTCCCTGGCCAGGAATCGAACCCGGGCCACAGCGGTGAGAGTGCTGTGGCCTAACCACTAGTATATATTTTTGTTTATGTTTGAAATTGGTTTGTAAGACAAATGTAAATAATGAAGTGAACACCCAAGTAAAAGTTTATCTGAATCGAAATCTATTCTTAGTATATAGTTTTTACTTTAAACGAGAAGTTTTAAAGAGAAGCCTTCTGGCTGACTCCCTCGCAAAGCTTGTTGAGAAGAATGTGCAAAGGAATGCTATGAAGAATTTAAAATATAAAGTAGTTTAATTTTGAAAAGATTTTTCTAATAAATAAATAAATAAATAAACAAAAATTCCACAATGCATCAAAAAGATTAGGGCTCTTGACCCCATAAAAAGGCCCTACTGCCATAAAGAGTGTGTGTGTGTGTGTGTGTGTGTGTGTGTGTGTGTGTGTGTGTGTGTGTGTGTGTGTGTGTGTGTGTGTNCACCAGTTCCATTAGTCCATGTAATCACACACAACCCACACACATTTCACATTGCTTGGCCTGTCTGTATTTCCTGACTTATCAGTTCTTATTGTATTAAAGTTTCAGGGTAAGTTGTGTTTAGCGTTTAAAATATGCAAATACAGTCAGTAATAGCTATAGCAGAACCCCAATAGGCTTTTAGGAGAAGGAGAATCCCCTACCATATAATGTGTCCTGTAACTTTGTATTTTGTAGTCAATATCATCTGGTGAAAATCAGAGCAGTAGTCCAGATTTTAATCCACTACATAGCTTAAATAAATAGTCATGTAATGCTGAAAATGTCTTTTATAATAGCGAGTAACAAGCAGGATAAATCCATGTCATTTTTTATTTTTGCTTATTTATCTGTCTGCATAATCATACACTTTCTTTAGCAAAAAAAAAAAGTCAATGAATAAGATAACTGATGCATGATTCTCATTATGTTTACTTTCAGAGCCCCTCTTCAAACTACACAGCCTTCAATGTTCCTGATGACAAAAGAGGACAATTAGAATGTGTTTGGTTTTGCTTTTTTGTTCTCCTACTCTGTTTAAGAATCACGAAATTGGGTCAATGGTATCATGTCTCAAGAATGCCATTAGAAGCATGCCTTAGACTTATGAGGCCCCATTTTTTATGTTTGGGTATAGAGAGTGATGATATGATGACTGTTTTAATAGTGAAATTTGGACATTAACCTCTATATGCAAAAAGGGCATGGAACACTATGTCAACAACTACATCTGCCCCTGGTCTAGGAAATATTGCCCAGATTATAGGAAAATTGAAGATGAGAAAAATCTTTAGGGCTTGTTTTGGTGAGTTGAATACATGTGAATATTACATAATGGCTTAAAATTGTTTTCATTGCTAACACATGGACATATTTCATTCCAATCTGATGCAATGAAAGCCCAGGGAATAGGCTTGACTACATACTTTTTCCTACTCTTTAGAAACATGTCTGGACAGTGAGACACTAGATATTTAACTAAGAAGACTGCACAAAACCTTCCAGTGTCTTCATAAAATGCAGTAGCACCAAAAACTTCCTAAAGTTCAAATGTTTCTAAAATATCCTGAAAATTGATGAAAAGACAATCTACTAGTCTTGCAGCCTAGAGAAAAGAAAAATCAAGAGAAAAAAAAAAATCAAACCAAATCCAAGCCCACCATCTCTGACCCCTTTCTTCCTAGACGTAGTGCCCTGGGATGGGCAGCTCTTCCTGGGAAGGTCTTTGTACTTGTTCCTCTTACGTGGTCCACCCAACCCATTTCCACCTACACTCACAAAAAGAGGAAGCCATTCCAAAATCTTCAATAACTTCACCCACCCAATAATTGTCCTAACTTAAGTTAAACCAGTTGATTCTAGTCACACATTACCACACATACTATACATTACCACTCATTAAAAAATAATCCAAAGTGCCAGCAAACTGAAATTGTAGATTGTGTATTAAGAGTTTTAGATATAAACATTCTTTTACATGTATTTTGACAACTAAAGAAATCAAACTAATTCCACTTCTTATGAGGGGCAATTAGTTTTAGTCATGCTTGTAAACTTCAGATAACATAAGGACAGCATTATGTATGCATCAAAGTAACAGATTTTAACAGCTTTTAAAACTCAAGATGTTAAAGTTTTACAGTGGCTCACCTTAAGGTATCCTTGCAATCACAAATCAGTGACTCTCCCTATTTGACCCTTTTCACATGATTACACTATAAAGCGTGAGAATGTCTGTACTCTTTGGACCACTTTGTGTCTGGAGTAGGTTAAACTCACATGTCAGGTTAGGCTTACATACCAGAGAATGGGTCTCTCATTTAACAGCAAACCTTACACATGCATAGTGCTGTAGGAGAACTGACCAACAGGCCTTCCAAGAAAAACAGAGGTTGATCAATCAATCAAGTTGACTGTGTTGATAACTCCTGTCAATCATAAAGCACTTGGATAATTAATGTGTTTTTTACTGTCTTTTGTTTTCTTCCCAATTAGTATGGACAAGTGGTAGCCTCCATCCTTTTTACAATGATAGTGTTCAAATACCTGTGAAATTGTACCATAGTAGATAGAGACACTGAGATTAATTAAAGAATCTAATGGCTTTTTGTGTAGGTATGATAGAGACAAAAACAACTTATCACATTCACAAAGACTGAGACAGTTCAATGGGTCAGAGATGGTTCACTCTTACTTTGAATATAGCATCCAGTGTCATGGATCTGCAGTTGGACCGGCTGTGATCCAAAAGTAGCAAACCACCAGCCAAAATACATAGGAGTGCTGAGAGAGAAGAAGACACTCCTGTCTGTGTGTGTGTGTGTATGAGAGAGAGAGAGAGAGAGAGAGAGAGAGAGAGAGAGAGAGAGAGAGAGAGAAAACTCCAGAATCACATGCAAAGGCCATAACAGTAGGTCATGACTGTGTGTGGGCCATTCAAGGCTGAATTTTTAAATGTGGTACATGCTTGATGTGGTGAAACATGGTTTGGGAACATGGTCATCTCAATTTCTTAGCTGCTATTCAATGGGAAAGCCTTCACCACCGATGATACACTAACCCCTCTTTCCAGTCTTTGCTATTTAATCATTGTTTCATACTCCCCCTTCAGCTGTGTCAAATCTGTCAGCAAAACTACTTGTCTGTGAAGGGAGAGACATGTTTCATATTATTGATATGGCATCTATTTTTCTATTTGGACATCTCTTATTACAGTTGGATTTAAAAGCAAGGCAGGGGGAAGGGGAGTTGGGCAACTTGCTGGTCAGCCTACAGCAGCGGATGTGAGAGGGAATGCCTCATGAAGTTAGCTTGGTGCAGGAAATTCCCAGGCTGGTTTTGCAACCCTGCAGACAAATCCACTTCCTCTGCAGAGAGAGCCAGGAGTTCCTCCGTCAACACAGCTTCACCACAGCGAGGCCATCATCGTCTGCGTCATCAGATAGGGCAGGGAACCTTCATAAAGAGTACTTTCCAAACACAAAATGTTTCTCCATGATATTTTAGAGGGTGTATTATCCATATGGTGATCATTGTTTAGAGCAATGGTATCAAAATCCACTCCTGTAGCCCCAGAATTAAGCAATGATTCTCTTGCTTAAAATACATCTTTTAAACCATTGGGATGAGGGGTTGTTATAAAGGGTGCTAAGGGTGTTAAAAGCATACAAAGCATACAATGTACACTAAGAGTGTCAACAGCCAAAAGATCAGTTTCTGCCTTTCACATATTTAACAGGTATTTGTTTACAGCACGTACCTCTACAAATGTCTGGAGTCTAACAAAACACCTGTAGAAATAATCTATTATCACTTATCTTGTCTGATTTGATGAAACCATAGCTCATGGGTTTGGCACAGAGCCAGGTTGCGGGTGGGGAGGGGAGGGGAGGGGGGGGGTCAGGCAGCAGAGACGCTGTGGCTCTTCTCATGCCTTGACACATGCAGCATTCCAGACAGATCTCATTTCATCCAGACTTTTACAAGCTCTTTTTTTCTCTTGAAAGTAGCCAAATTCCTGACTTCTAAACAAAGCTACTGAGTGCGCACAGAAAACAGGAGTTATGTCCAACAATTGCCACCAAGCATATTGTTCCACCAAGCATAAAAATATAAGGAATTTATGAGAATGTAACAGTGGTCTGCCACATTATGCAGTTTTTACCCAAATAAAGGCCTGTTTACATGGCTTTTACCAGATCTGGTGCTCCCTTTTAAGTGAGGTCAGTCAGAGAGCTGGTGACATCCAAATAATTAAGCGCAAACCTACAATAGCAGCCAGCAAACTCCAGAAACTGCCTCATTTCCTTTTCGGTCTTGGGTTCCCGGGCAGATCGCAATCTCTGTTGCATTATTGATTTGGGGATGCACCTGCCCATGGCCCAAGTGAAAGCCCAGATACCATATTTCCACCCACCCAATTGCACACTTCTTTGGGGTTGCTGTGAGTCCTGCCTATCTCAATGATCTCAGGAGAGCCATTAGATGTTGAATGTGTCACTGCTTGTCATTACTATGACTAATAATGTCATCCTAATAGGCAGTGACAGGCAGCATGTGAGCAGAAGACTCTGTCCATGAGTCATTGAAACTGGGCCTCTAAACAACCCGAAAGGAATGGTGACACGTTGGTGTAAACCAAATGGAGTGGAAAAGGTCATTTTTTATGGGACACTGGAGTCAAGGGGATCTGCCAATACCTCTTTGTTAAAGCCAGTGCAAAATAAAAGCGAACCACAATTGCCAAAGCCACACGGACCTCCTCTCTCCATGATTTTATGAGCTTGAGGTGGTATATTTGCAATGCCACTCTGTTCCCTTTACCTCATAGTCAACGCCCCCGACTTACCATGTGACCTCAAAAGGCCTTTGCTACTTTGTGAGTAATTTAGAGTCAACATGGGTAATAATAAATGCACTTTATCCCTGTGAAACCACCGCTGTCATACAACCAGGATTGCCAAACCTGAGCCTGGAGCAAATTCTACTGTGTGGAGTTTTCCTCTCAGGTCAAGAATCTATTGAATTATTTTCTTGCTCTCTGAAGGTCCCTCCTCCCAGTTTTCCCAAATGACATCTAAGATGCCACTCGTTGTTTGTATAATAATTCAAATGGGATGAACCACATGGTGTCATGAAATCCAGGGAGTCAGATGGAATTGCAGTAATTTTAATGATAAATAACTAAAAAACAAATAAAATATCATAAAAGAACCAAAAAAACAAAACAACAAAGGACTAGACTAAGGCAAGGCAAGGCAAAGAAAACCCATCATGAAAACAGAACTTACTCATGGTGCAAATACAACAGAACAAGCAACAGCAACCTATACAACCTATACAATACTTCACAAACAAAGAGAGACATCCTCAGCCGAGCAGGGAGGTGGAACGACATCATCAGCCAGGCCGGGAGGCAGGGCAATGTCCTCAGATAGGCCAGGAGATAGAGCAACATCCTCAGCCAGGCTAGTAGGTGGACCAATGTCCCCAGCAGAGTAGTGTGAGGAGGTGAAGTCATCAGCTATGCAGGGAGCCAGAGTAACCTTCCCAGCCAAGCAGGGAGGGGCAGAGCGATGTCATCAGCTGAGCAGGGAGGGGTGGAAAGATGTCCTCAGCCAAGCAGAGAGGTGGAGCAACGTCTTCAGCCGAGCAGGGAGACGGAGCAACATTCCCAGTTGAGCAGGGAGGTAGGGTGATATCCCCAGCCAAGCAGGGTGGGGCAGATCGACATCCTCAGCTGAGCAGAGATGAGTGGAACAATATCCTCAGTCGAGTGGGGGGAGTGGAGCAATGTCCTCAGGCAAGCAGGGAGGCGAAGTGATGTTCCTGGTTGAACAGGGAAGCAGGGCGACATCTTCAGCAAGGCTGAGAGGTGGAATATTGTCCCCAGCAGGGTAGGGTGGGGAGGTAAAGTATTCAGCTGGGCAGGGAGTTAAAGTGACCTTCTCTGTAGGGCATGGAAGGTGGTCAAAAATGAGATCCCCTATCTGGGCTTGTGCCCTCTCCTCCCTCCATTTTCTTCCACATAGCATTGATGTTATTCCAGTTGCCGGCCAGTTTTTCAAGCTGATATTGGTTCTGCTTGAGGAGAAGAACCTGATCTGGCAACTCCTGCCTTAGCACCCTCAATTCTGTTCACCCCTCATCCATGTTTAGGTGGTTTCTGTAATGAAATCCAGGAGTCACATGCAAATACAGATGTTTTTAATATTAAAACATTTAAAATGAACAAAGGACAGGAAAAGAACCAGAAAACTAGAACAACTAAAACAAGGGACTGGATTAAGGCAAGACAAGGCAAGGAAAAGGAAAGAAAACTCAACATGCACAGAAAAACTATTCACGGTGCGAATTCAACAACATATAGTGTCCATACAACATGCATTTATTTAATGCTTTACAATTAAGGAGGGAAAACACAGAACATAAATATGGGAACTAATTAGACTAATTAGGGGAACACAAAACAGAGGTGCACAAACAAAGAAAGAAGTGAGGAAGACAACAAAAGAATAATTTCAAAAAAATGTGTGTGAGGGTGCCTTCTGGTGGTCTGGGGGGATTGTCCTGGTGGAAGTGACCCATGGAGGCAGTAGGATGTCTCATACTGCAAATAACAAGCCACTTATCCCAATTATGAGCATCGTTGTGAAGAAACCTACAAATTATCTTCTTAGGGTTTGGTTAAACTGTTCGATCAGACCATCTGGTGCCAATGGTTAACACTGGTACACTGGCCTGTCCATCACTTTCGTAGAGGTTAATCTTGGTTCCAGAAATTTTGTGGCTAATCTCTGTATTTCTTTGCGAATTCCAAACTGGTCATCTGCTTCTTACTACTGATGAGTGGTTTCTTCTTCAAATTGTGGATTGTGATACCTTCACCCCTGCTCTGTAGAGGTTGTTTTTTGTGTTTGGGTTTTTCTTTGCAGCAACCACAATGTTTCTTTCATTAACTGCTGTTGTTTTCCTTGACTGACCTGTTCCATGTCTGGTTTTTAGTACACCAGTGGTTTCTTTCTTTTTCAGGACATTACATATTGTTGTATTGGCTATGCCCAATGCTTGTGCAAAGGCTCTGATCAATTTCCCTCTTTTCTCAACTTCAAAATGGCTTGGTCTTCATGCTGGATATTAACAAGAAATTCAGTCTTCACAGGCAAAACCCAGAGCTCAAACCAAGAGTAGACATTCAGTGCTATTAATTGATTGGACAATCAATATAACAGGACACACCTGGGCAACAAGAAACACCTGCCAGTCACATGTTCCAATATTTTTGATCACTTGAAAAATGAGTGGGTTAAAACAGAAGGTGCCATGTTCTAAGCTGTTTAACACATATAGATGTAAATATCAGGAAATTAAAAATGATCTAATGTCTCATGTTCCTCTTTTGATCTCAAACCCAAATATCATCCATGTATAGCAAAAACAAAGGAATTGACCTTGCCATTCCAATACCTTTGGAAACTCTATGTGCAGCTATGGATATTTGGATGGGTATTCGGTAGATTCCTGCTTGATTGGGGAGGCTTGCAGGGTATCAGGGACCTGGACCAATGCCCCCACCTCCATCATGGGACATTGGTCCTGGAAGTGCCTGGGCTCCCTGCAATGCCAGCACACCTGCCCGGGCATTACCCCTGCACTTGTGGCCTCTGGGTAACTGACCTGAAGGAGAAGAGGGACAAAAATAGAAGAAGATTGAGGTGGGAGTGAGAGCAAGGAAGAAACCAGATATGAGGAACTGGTTTCTGGGGAAATAGTTGAGAGACCAGGGACAGGAGAAGGACAGGGATTGGAAGAATAGGGAGAGCAGGAGAGAGAGAAAGAGAGAAGAGAAGGGTCTGTCAGCCCCTGGACATGCTAGGAAGTGGTCCTCAGCCAGTTGGAATGCCTTCAGGCACTGGACCCATTCCTCCATCCCTTCAGGCAGTCTGGTGATAAACTGTTCCAGTACCACAAGGTCCACCACCTCTGCAGCACCACAGTCCTCTACCTGCAGATGGAAACAAAGGTTGTTCTGATGGGGGTGCAGCCAACCCATTGCAAAATGGCTTTTTTCAAGTCTTGGTACACCAGCAGCTCTTGCTGCTTGAACCTCATGCCACTTATTACATGTCTGTGCTCTCTCATCCCTTCCTTTATTATCTTGCAATCAACCTTTATTATCTTGCAATATTCGAGTTACATTAACCATCCTGTCAGTTTGAACCAGTCTGGCCATTCTCCTCTGATAACCTTCCTGTATCAAAGCCTGCACTGCTAGACATAGAAATAGCTTCTACCTCAGAGCCATCAACCTTCTGAAGATGGCTCTGAGATAGAACCTATTTCTATGTCTAGCAATGCAGGCTTTGATAAACCTGTAGCTTCCATGATCCTTTAAGTGATGACTATGACTTATTGCAGGGCATTCCTCTCCCAGATGAGTATGATGAGTATGCTCTCAATACTGCAGCTACAGAAGGTGGTGAGCAGGTCCTTGCTGAGGTTTACATTCTTGAGTGACTTAACAAGGTTGGCTGTTTATTGCACCTGTCAATACAAGGAAAGAAGATGTTAGCGTTTCCATAGGGGACATGTTTGTTATTTCTGTTAGAGTTGTTAATTGTGGGTCATTGCTGGTGAAATGGTCCTCAAGCCACTGCCAGCATGCCATCTTAGCTTGTGATGTCTCCTTTCAAGTTGGTTCTGGCAATTGATGTTGCTGCATCACCTGATCTGTAAACTGCATCCCAATGATTTTAGGCCAGTATAAACACTTTTGTGTTTTATATGTGATATCAAAAATATTACATTATAATTTCACTTACCACTGTCCTAGCTGTGTAAAGAAATGCTCACACCACCTCCTGGTGAGACATGAGATGTGTTTTCTGTTTTCTATAGAATTACTGGTCCAAATTCTATCAATCTAAATCCATGAAATCATATGTTCCCATAATATCCACGAAAAGGCAGAAAATGCCAATATAGTCTACAAAATAAATTTCTCCTACATTACCTCTGAAATCTTGCTTGCCTTTTACAGTCCATGTATTTTTTACAATTGCTCTGACATCACATTCCCAATCCTATTTAGAAGAAGAGATGAAATTTCAATGCAATTATGCTATTTTTGGCATGTAGTTTGAAGTGTGGTTTTATACGGGAAAAACCAAAGAATATTGCTTTGTTATCTTTATTTTTACCTATCTTTATTTATTTATTAATTACTGATTGTTTTTCAGAATGTAATAGACTATTTCTAAAGAAAATAGATATCTTGTCCTTTTTTCAGATTCATGGTTATCTAACATTAGCTAAAATATTTCCATAGAGTACTCCTCTTTTATCCTTTAAATTCTTGTACTTTATGCAATATTTTGATGCAGATGAATGGAATAGTCAAGAAGAAATATGAATTGTTTGGGACCATATCAGATGTGATAATCTGATTGCTATGTGATATGATAAATTTCCAAGCAAGGCCTGGAATAGCAGGTGCAGGTCTTGGCCAAGATGGTGATGGGCCCAGAGGGAGAATAAACAGACCACAATAAAGAATGTTGGGAGCTAATATACTTCCAACTCCATGTTGACATAACACATAACGCAATATAAATGTAGATAATTTTATATTTATATTTTAAATGTAACTTTTATTTAGCCAAAGTAATCTCATTGAGAGAAGAAAGTTTCTTTCACAAGCTAGCCCTGATCAAGAAGGCAGCACAATAGTTACCACAAACAGCATTCAGACACAGGACATAACAAATGAGACTTATAATAGCATTGCAAACAAGTTTCAGATGTTTCTGTACGTCATACCATGATAATCTGTCCAAAAATTAGTTTCATGTGTGGTCTTTCACCCAAAATTTTGTTATTGCATACAATATCATTTGAAGTGCTGAACAAGCATCTGTTAAATGCCTTAACATAACAGATGATACGACTGAAGGAGGATCTAAAAGCAAGTCTGGACGCTGAGTCACCTGAAATATAAAGACCTGATACACACACACACACACACACACACACACACTTAGGCAATTATGGTATGAGGCTAACGATATATATATAGATTTAAAAGATGAAAACAATATACAAAGGACTTTGTGTGACAACATGTTGATGGAAGTCTATGGAATGTGCTGAGAGGTGGGTAATCAATTCTATAGACCCATGACAGTTGGTGCCTCTTTAGTCTAGACAAGCTTATCAGGGGAAGTTGACAAAGGGTAGGCAAGACACTGGATCTAGCGGTTGTTGTCCTTGCCAAGTGGAATGCTTGAAATGCTTGAAGTGGGGCTACAGAGTTGCATCCAAAAAAGTGAAGCACAGTTTTTTTTACAACTTTGTTCTTAAGTCTTCAGAACCTAACTAAGGCACTTAAAGTCACTTAAAACATTTTAGAAACAGCTGAATCAGAAAAATAAGGTCACGTTAAGATGTTACATTTAACACTGAAACAATATAGTATCAGACATTTTCAATTTCTCACTTTTTAATTTTCTTTCTAATAAGGACATCTACATCCTTATCCCAGTCACAAAATTATTTGGCAAATTATTTGGTGAAAAGGAAAAAAAAAACGCAAAGTCGAACACATCAATATTAGTGACAATTTAAATGAAAGAGTGTGATACTTTTATCTCGGTTAACATTTACTAAAAACCTAAAAACTGCAAACATGTTTGTCTGCCTCTGAACTGGTAAATTAACAAGTCTGCCTTTATTATTGACATGATATTTAGTCCAGATTTAGATGAGATTTAGTCTAGGTTTTCTTACACATAAGATTCAAGTCTCTGCTTATTATACAGCCTTTCATAAAGCATAGTATTCAGTTACTATGAGTTATTCAGTATCTACCATGAAACTGACAAACATTTGTAGTTACAAAAACAAAGAATATAACGCTCAACCCGCCGAAGGGACCTGGCTGTCAAAGGGGATAAAATTAATTTGTTGTTCCTTTACGTTTTTTTGTGAATGATCTTTTCAATCTATTCTATGAGCCTGCAGGGAAACCAGTATGGGGATTTACAACTTGCTGGCCACTCCTTTTCCTCCTCCATCACCTTGACCCAGAGCAGACAGGAATCTGCACTATGTCATCTTTCACAATGTGTGACATTTTGCTGGATGTCTTCAGCTTTACTCTGGCTGGCTTCTCTTCCAGAAGAGCTATTCAAGAAACAGGAGCCCTTATCTTCAAAGTCAGATCTTCTAGCACCTCACTCATCAATGAACAATTTATCTGTGAGAATAACCTGTATAGAAAAAAAATAATCTGGTTTGAAGCAAGGCCTTGAGACTGTATATACAGTACTACTCCTAAAAAATTTGGGGGACGGATTTGTATAGTAAGAATGAGGGGCTGTTTAAAGAATATTAATTTATCTAGTACCTGTTTTTTTAGTGTACTAAACTGGTCAGCTCTTTCAGGCATCCTTTCTTTCACAATTACTTTACTTTTTTATAACTTTAGAAACCCATAAATTGGTAACAGGTATATGCAACATGCATTTCTAAATGACAGCAGGTAGTGATGATGCCTCATTACTCCAATTTCATTCAATCGGATTTGGTACTGAGTTTCAGTTACTGAGTGAAGGTATATGTGATGTCCTGAGACGGACTGGTTTCTCATCCACAGTGTACTGCTGTCTTGCACCCTGTGGTCTCAGGATAAGATTAATGTGTAAACTCTGCATTTCTATTGTGAAAAAACAATTGTTTTTTTTTTGTTTGTTTGTTTGTTTTTGGGGGGGGGCAGTCGTGGCCTAATGGTTCGAGAGTCGTACTTGTAACCCGAAGGTGAACCTGAAGGTCGTGGGTTCGAGTCTCGGGTCCGGCAGGGATTGTAGGTGGGGGGAGTG
>JAKKZN010000026.1:4929936-4942324 GCA_033441825.1 Pangasius elongatus
AAAGAAAAGTGAAAAATTCAGCAGATGAAAATGATAGCACAAAATTATAGAGAAAAAAGAAAGAAACAGTATAGTTTAAATGCCGATGCAGGCAAGAAACTTCCAGCAAACGATTCGAAAACACAGGATCTCACAATTTAAAACCCCTTAACACTTGCTGACTTAATGACCAGTCCTCTAGAAATTTTTATTCTTCTAATATATTTTTCCAAGGCACGCAGACTCCTTCCCTTCCCAGAATTATCCAACATTTTGGAAACAGTGGAGGCACCATTTCATCATGCATTTCATTTGTGCGGTTTACCTGAGGACTTGGTCTCTGACCAAGGTCCACAATTCACCTCTCGTGTGTAAAGCATTTGTATACTACTCATTATCAGTGTCAGCTTAACATCTGGATGCCATCAATCTAATGTCTAACTAAAGTTTGGGAAAAAGACCACACCTAAATCTTCACCTCCTACCTAACTACATATATATTTTCATCTTTCCATTCCACGTACCATGCCAAGATTTCACATACATTTACAACTATCATAGCCTATTCTAAGCCCATGCTGCTTCATGTCTGCAAAAGTGGAATGTTTCCTCATCCTGGGGTCATTTGGGTTTGGAGTTGCATTGCCTCGTATTTGCCCTCTCTCATGATCTGTGTGGTTGTTCATCTCATGCTACATCACTCTGTACAATGGGTATGTCTCATTCATCATCCTTCTACCATTGTCTTTCATCCACTACTTCTGTCCCTCCTACCATGCCTCCTTTTAGAACTTCCAGTGCTTTAGACAAACAGAGACAGTTTTTAGTCTATCTAGGTGGCCATATAATCTGCAAAAGCATTAACTCAGCTGGTTGTTATCTTCCAGCTTGCCCTGGAGACATCTAAATATTTACAGTTGCTGCTCCTTCAATCAGATTTGGCAGTTTCTATGTCTTGTTAGTTCATATCTCATTGGTATGTTGAAATAATTTCCTTAAACCCTGTGGGAGTTTTTTATGGACTCATAGTCATCAATCAGAATATCAAAACACAGAATACCTGGCTTAGTAAGTTCAGGTAGTGGCACAATGAGCATTACTTTGCACTGACTATGTGTTTGTGAGTCCTTTATATAGTGATTGGTATAATTGGAGACAGGTGTGCATGATTTGACGTCCGGTGACTATGAAGCTGACAAGATTTGTGTAAGTTGGGAAGTGTAGTCCTGGGCAAACAGTCCAGTTTATCTTGTATTGGATTTTGGAGAAAACACAACATGCACCTAGAGCACTGCATGCCTTGTGATAGACATCATGAGTGCAGCTGGCTATCTCTTTTTGAGTGTTTTTGAGGGTGTGTGTGTGTGTGTGTGTGTGTGTGTGTGATAGTCATGCAGCTGTAAGGATGTACTTGGTGAGCATTAGCTTTGCGGATCAACTCTCCAGTTATGTAATTTGCTCCACTTTTGGTTAGTGCTATTGGATGTACTCACACTAAGTGTCTGTGTATACAGCATGTGTGCTCTTTTGGCACATGTCCTAGCATGCATGTCCATATGCACGTTTTTTTTTATAATGCACTATAGTGCACTATATTTAGAATGGGCCATAATAGTGTGTGTCTGTGTGTGTGTGTGTGTGTGTGTGAGAGAGAGAGAGAGAGAGAGATAGAGAGAGAGAGAGAGAGAGAGGCTGGGCAATGTCCATATGGCTCTCTGGTGCCTTTCTCTCATAGGATCTGGATTATATGTAGTTCTCTAATTTTACTGGTGTTTGGTATTGGACCATATCAGAGTTTATCTGCCATGTAAGATGTGTTTTCCTGTGTGTGTGTGTGTGTGTGTGTGTGTGTGTGTGTGTGTGTGTGTGTGTGTGTGTGTGTGTGTGTGTGTGTATTGGGCACTTGGCCAGTGTGTGTGCGCATGCCTTTGCTCCAGCTTTTTCGATAGCTTCTTCCACTCATGTTTGTTATCAAACTGCATTAACAGTATGATTCCAACTATCTTTCATCTCTTTTTGAAGGCACACCCTTTCTCCACACCTAAAAATCTCCCACAAACTGGAAACACATCAAGGGCAGTAAACAGATTAGTTCCTCTGGTTTCAGCATAATCGTTTTTGCTGCTTGCTGTAACTGCACAGTTATGAATTGCTAATACCTAAAGACAAATGAAAGGATCCCACTGGCAATCATCACTTAACAGAGGTCAGCTGACAGATATCACCTGGACAATGTTAGTCTCGGTCATTCTGTTTCTCTTTAGCTATTTCCCTCACCACACAGCAGGATATAAAAGTATGGACACTTAAGGCCAAAAGGTCTTCACTGTGAAGGAGAGAAAGAAGCAGGGGAGATGCCCTATAACAGAGTCTACCAGTAACAAGAACAACAGGATAGGGCCATTGTTCACTGTCAGCACGGTAATAATTGTAGAGTACCGAGCTTAAGTGGGCACTTCCACTCTGATAACGGGAGGTACTTATGGAGAGTGGACTACACCACATGGCTCTGCTACAAAAGGCTTGGGATGATGGTAGCTTGAGGTACGTAAAACAAGCATTCAGCCCCTCTTACATGTTCATCACAAAGCACTAAATAAGTTGGGGGGGGGATTAACTCTGTGTGTTGATGTGTTGATTCAACACAGTGTGTTGAATTTATTCTTCCCATTCTCATTTGTGTCCAGGTTTTTCTTCTGCTGTGCCCTTTTTGGCTAATATTGTTCACACACGTGTGTATTCACAGCCTCATACCCGAGTATAAAATGCCCCATCAGAAGGCTACATGTAGCTTTTCACACCTAGCCAAAGTACAATCTTTAATCAAACTGAGCTGTAAAGATTACTTTGTATAATAGCTGTAATTTGGCAAAATTATAGCTCAAGTGGGTTATTTTTCAAGTTTATTATTAAAGCCAGAATTGGGAAGGAGCAATCTGGCACCTGGTCCTCTGGAGTATTTGGTATTCTTTTTCTGAATTTGTATGCACTTCTTTTCAGCTAAACTCAAAAAAAACAGTGTGTTCAGCCAAATCAGCATTTCGTTTTTGCTCAGGCCAAACACGACCGTGGACATGAGCAACTTTTCAGCTTAACTTTTTCAGGTCTTCTAGCACCAATTATTGGCCTCTGCGTGAACATTAACCTCCTGCTGTTTGTGTCTCGGCGCCAGACAGACTTGGTCCAGACAGTTAGCACTTGACTTTGATTCCAGGAGACACTAGAGCGCGAGTCGAGAGAGAACGGCTGCGTGCAAAACTGCTTACAGGCGCACTAAATGATATGTCGAACCAGACATACTAGACACGGTATTTACATACTGTTTAGTAGGGTAGCGTGGGTATTTTGGACGATGCCAAAACGAGTGCCGTGAGGAAGGAGGTGTAGTGGAGAGTTCAGCGCTAAGGGGGCAGGACTTTCTCTCTCTCTCTCTCTCTCTGTCTCTCTCTCTCTCTCTCTCTCTCTCTGTGTGTGTGTGTGTGTGTGTGTGTGTCTGCGTGCGTGCGTGCGCTTTTAAAGAGGAAAACTTTACGGTTGTTCATGTTTAGCTTCACTTCTCGCGCACTCTCCGTCCCGGCTCTGTTTTGCTTTCAGCTTTTCTATGACCTGCTCTCTTTCCGCCTCTTCCTACTTTTGTGCGGATGCATGAAGAAGACGCGCATCCACATCACGGAGCGGTTGTTTACATTTTGCTAAATTCCATCCCTAAGTCAAGTTAAGCCTGTTTATGCGTGATAGTGTGTGGATGTGAGCTGTGATCCTCTCTTTCTGAGAGACGATGACTGTGGCACTTTGCTCTATCCCCGGCGGCGTCGCGTCGCTGAAAATTGTTTTGCTGTGCTTCTCGTTGCCGCGCATGGCCGATGCTCTTCCGGACTCCGCGAGACTCTCGCCACCTGTCAATGCGTCGGGCTTCGCACCTGTACGGAAGACCGACGGCTTCGTGCGCGCCATCGACCGGCTCTACCACGGAGGCGGGAGAGTGGGCTACCTCCTCTATTTGGACGATCAGCGGTTTCAGCTTGACCTGGAGCGGGACGAGTCGGTGCTGTCGCCTCACTTTGGTTCTCCGTACAGTGCGACGCTACGGGGAGCGGGAATTCTGCCTCGCGGCTGCTTATACCGGGGAACTGTGGACGCCAATCCGGAATCGTTAGCGGTGTTCAACATGTGCAGGGGAGGACTAAATGGATTTTTCGCTGTGAACCATGACCGCTACAAAATCAAACCCATCGCGCACGCTGAAGAGCACGAGAACGACGCAGAGCGCACGCGGCACTATTACACCTGGGAGAGCTTCAGCTTCGAGGCCGTGACGGAGCACGAAAGCTGCGGAACGCGCGAACGGAGAAAGCGCGGTGGTAGTGCGTGGAAGCGCCGAAGGACAGGTAAAGCGGAGGGGGAGTTAAGGCGTGACGATTACGAGGTGCGCGGTAGGAGGTTTTGGGTTAATTTCGCGCAATCGCAAAATGCAAACATGCGCCGCAAAAGATCGGTGTCACGCGCGCGGCACGTGGAGCTGCTGCTGGTGGCAGACGCGTCCATGGCTAAGAAGTACGGCAACGATTTACAGCACTACCTGCTGACCCTGGCGTCTATCGCATCGCGGCTGTACGGCCACGCCAGTATCGAGAACCCTATCCGTCTCTCCGTGGTGAAGGTCACGGTGCTGGCAGAGAACGAGAAAGGTCTCGATGTGTCCAAGAACGCTGCTGCAACGCTGAAGAGCTTCTGCAAGTGGCAGAACCAGCAGAACCCTCTGGGCGATGACCATCAGCACCATCACGACGCGGCCATTCTCTTCACCAGGCAGGTAAAAAGAAAAAGACATCCGTGACCATGGTTAGAATCAGTAACCCTCCGCAAAGTAAGTGTGTGTGTGTGTGTGTGTGTGTGTGTGTGTGTGTGTGTNGTGTGTTGGGGGAGTACAGACACAAAATGTTCAGAGTTCCACGTGCAAATGTTTTGATTCAGTCATGTTTGTACAGATCCAGGAAATACTTGATGTCTAAGGTTTTTTGCTTTCCAAATTTGAAACACACTTCATTTCATTTCAAACAAACTACCACAGAATGCTTGATTTTTCCATGATGAACGGACAATGAACAACTTTCATAAGAAACAACAAAGGCATTTCATCATTTCAAAACTCTGCAAAAATGTGCAGTTCTTGTTCTTATGAGCCCTTTTTCATTATGTACCAGTCATTCAGATACACTGACCTCCCTCCACAGCTCTGCAAATGAGGCAGACAAAACATAACTCGTAATTATATAGCCCATGTAGCTCTTGATATATGGAACAGACCACTATAAATCATTTTGGTCATTAGAAAGCTTACAGCCTCATCTTTATGATGGCAGAAAGCATACTTGGGGTCTGTGTGAATGATTTCTAATGTAGGCCTGCGTACAGCCTAATACAAGACACACAAGCATAATACAATACACACACACACACACACACACACACACACACACACACACACACACACACATGCACTTGAAAGAGGCATGCCAATCCAGACATTCATTATCACCAAAACCATGTAGTTCACATAGAATACACTAATCTGAGGGTGGATTATACCATGAAATTGACTTGATTTTACTTCGTAAGCTGCGTTGAGGAAAAGGTGTATAAATCCTGTGCTTGGGAAAGCACAGTCCCATGTTCAAAATATTTGGTGTCCATATCTTATCACCTCTAGCAGGTGTACATTTTCAAAATGTGTGTGAGTTAACAAAATGTACACTAGTCAGCATTCAAATAATTGTTTTATGTGAAAATAGTTCTTAACTTCAAATAGCTCTCATGCCTTCTGCTTTCCTTATGGATTTTGAGCTCTCAGAGACCACCCTTGTCTAAATCCCTCCACCGCCCCCCGGATCAAACCCACAGCAAAGTACAATGTTATGTGCCTCTATCACCCCCTCTCATGTGGTAAGCTTTCATCCCTCCTTGCAAGTGCTATGTCCTTTGCCTAACCAAACTCTCAGCATAAGTGAATCATGTGAGGTCCTGTTCAGTAGGGAACAGATCCCACACTTAGTTATGATTCTCTTGGCATTGGGATTCTCAATGGAATCTGCTCTGAGGTGCTTTCATTTGGCACTAGGTTGATGCTACTTCCCCTTGGCAGGGCTCACTAATGCCATATTCCACTGACAGCCTGCTTTCTCTTGGCAGTGCCTCACAGTGCTGGACTGGTATAGAGCAAATCGGTGCCAGTGCATTTCTCTGGCTGAGTGGTGCTTACACACCTGGTGGAGCAGCGTCTGTGGGTGTGGTTATTGTGGTTGTCTCTGCCATCACAACAGGGTGCAGCAGGCAAAAAAGAGCATGCAAAAACCCAAGGAGAGGAGCTGCTAACCCACAGTGTAGAGTGTGTGAAATGGACTCACAGAGCTATCATGCTTCACTGCCTCAGGTTACACAATATCCAAGTACATATGCAGTGACTGTAATTACCAAGACATATAAAGCCTGGCTGGCTCACTCTGTTAGAGTAAGGAGACACTTAAGCTGTGCAATAGTTAAGTCTCTGGGCTACTGAGCAGAAGGTAGAGAGTTTAAATCCTGGCCCACACCACTGGCAGTATTTGGTTCTCACTCAGCTCAGTTATAAGACATGTTAGTTTGAAGCATCTTCTAAATTAATAAATGTAAAGCCATTATAGTGCAATGCGGCGCATAGTGAAGAGCAGAACAAACCCTCCTAAAGAATCCAGTGGACATGGTACAGATCTTACCAATATGCACTTCACAGAATGCATTCCATTCTCTAACTGTCCGCACTACATCATTCATTTTAGTAAGGAGAATTTCAATTGAATTTGGCACTGACTTTTTGAGTCATGTTTTGGTGCTCAAAGAGTAGGCAGAACAACAAAACAAGCCCCCTCCCAACACCAACACACATTTCTCAGAATCCCTTTGCCCCTCTTTCAGCTCCTGTGTGAGCTCAAGCATGCAAGGATGACAGAAGAGGCCAGAACAAGAGGCACATTGAGAGGCATTATGAGATATTATGTCATGCAGGAGACGAATGGACGAGCGTTCTGACACTGCAGGAGAGAGCGTGGACAATGCCTCGACTGTCAGCCTGTGGAGGGGACTGGACAAGAATGGGATGCAAAGAGCAGCTTCTGAGGGACTGTGTGCCAGAAAAGATTTGGTATTCATTTGTGTCCTCAACAAAGTAGTCTCTGAGTCAACTTGAATGCCATTTGATTCAGTTTCACTTTCAAGCCTGGTGTCAAGGAGAAACTGTACTGAGGTCTCATTTATCAAGTGTGCATACAAATAGGGTTTTTTTTAAACCCCATTTTCTTCCAGTTTAGTCATTTGCTAATTCCCACCCACTGGCTGGTTATTCTCAATTACATGACATCTACATTTGAGGCCACACATTTACATACACCTAGGCAAAAGAGATTCATAGTCAGTTTTCCACAGCTACTTACATTTCATGTTACCATACTTTTCTTTTGGCAAGTCAACTAGGGCTTTGTTTCAGAGGCAATTTTTAAACAATCGATTACAGACAGATTTATTTCAGCTTCAATTCACTATATCAGAATAAGGTCAGTAAGTTCCAATAAGTTGACTCTTTACTTTAAACAGTATGGAAGATTACAGAAATTGAGGTAATAACATTTAGAATCTTCTGATTGGTTAATTGGGAGTGAACCTGTAGTTGTGTTTAAAATTTATCCCTTGAAAATAATCCAAAAAAATCCAAGCCAGAACCTCAAAAAAAAGGCCCTCTTAGGAGCAAATTCCTGAAGGTACCACAAACATGTATACAAACTATTGTATGCAAATATGAAAATCTTTAGACCACACAGACACTGTGTCATTCAGAAACGAGGCAAAAATTAACTCCCTGGGATGACCAAACTTTGGACTGAAAGGTTAAACTGAATCCCAAAAGAACAATAAACGTACTGATGAAGGAGTCAGAGGCCTCAGGTACCAAAGTATGTACATCTACCATTAACCTGAAAGGCTGCCATGCAAGGAATACGCCCCTACTCCAAGACCAGCAGGAAAAAGCCAGAGTGAAGTTTGCAGGTGTTCACCATAGAAAATGTGTGGCTGGAACTGAAAAAGTGTCCGATTTGTCAAAATAATTATATGAAAAATGTACTGTGCTTTTGTGTTCTTGTGATTGCCACTGCTGGCAAGCAGTTTCTGTCTACAAACTTTATACTATGCCCTCCCCTACTCTTCTTAAACCTGAAATTGATAGTTTAGGCTATCAGTTCTGGATGATGAACAGTTTATTCCAAGGTAAATCGTGAACAGGGAAAAATCAATATCTAACAAGCCTGTTGTTCAGTGTGGACAGTGTCACAATCTGCTGTATGTATCAGAAGCCCAGTTAGAACATTCAGTTAAGTTTTTGCTGTCGTCGGCATTGTGTGGCTGCTCACTAACCATATTTATGTGCTGTAGGCTGCACACAGAGAGTGACTGGCTTGTTTTCCAAGTTTAAATCCAACAGCAAGCTAGTATTTAGAGAGAAAAAAAGATCATAAAAACACCCAGGTAATGGAAGCAGCAGTAATTGAAATGTGGCAATGGCGTCTTCTGTCTTCATGCTTTGGACCGTTTCTTTCCTTCTGAAGTTTCAGCACATAAAACTGGGCTAACTGATCACCGCCTGTTTGTCAACATTGTAACACTGAGGTGACTAGTGGCAGCATCATTTTACTTCAGACGGTATTACAGAGTGCACACAGTGTCATGAAGTATCGTCCAGTGAGCACCTTTGTGATATGATTTTCACAGTGGCTTCGAGAGTCATGGAGTGTGACCAGCAGTCAGAGACAAGATTTTTCTCATCCTACAGCACAAATATTAGTTGTTATAACACTAACAAAATGGGAGACATATTTTCCTGTGAGTTTCTTCTCTAATGTTTGTATCAGAGTCTGGTATTTCACACATCCTATATTTCTCTCCTTGTACTGGAAGTTGACAGCATGCTGAAAACCTCACACAAATTTGGGATGGACTATGTTGAACCATGATGCTGGCGGCCTGGCAAAAAGCTTTGGGCTGTGTGCCAGAGTCAGGAAGCAACACTGCTGGATTCGTTCCGGGAACTTTTGAGAAACTCAATATGGCAAGAAGTTTGTCTTTGACCACCATGGATCTGGAGTTGCTCATAAATTTTTGTTGACATTATGGGAGGGGGCCTTTTTGTTTATTCATCTGAAGATAACTTTATTCATTTTTACTGAATATATACACAGTAACCATGTTCGTTGGGAACGTACAGTATGAAGCCCCGGCTGCTGGTCTGCAGTTTTTTTTGATGATGATGATAAAGAAGATGAGAGAAGAGAACCGCCACTCATCTCCTACAAATGGGCCAAAAACATCAAATTACATGCTTGCAAGGAGCAAGACAGCTGAGTGTGGAACTAAGCAAAGAGGAAGCGGAGCTGTTTTCACCCATCCTTAGAAGAACAACAAATCAGAAACAGCTGACAGAATCTTGTGGTGTGGTCACACCTAGCATCAAATATCCAGAGTTCTCTCAACCTAAATACCTCTCTTCCTGGCTCTCCTCAACATGTTTGCTCTGAATGATTGCCAAGTGCGAGGGCTAACCGAGTGTGCATCGGTGCCGTAAGTTGTGGTAGTGCATTTGTGAGATAGAGAGAGACATCAATGTTCCAAACCCAACTGTAAACTGTTGTCATTACTATTATTCCTATCCATCATCCATTTTTGTCTTGAATCCTACTTTGATTGGCATTCCTCTCTTGCGCCACTATGCCTCTATAACTGACAGGCCATCACTGTCATGGCTTAATCTTTGATTGGCCAGACTGTCCAATCACTGGACCACAATCCCCAGCTTCTGTTTTGATTGTTGCTACACATGTGTTCCTCTCTGTTGTCGCTGCCAATATTGTTTTCCCTGAATATTTTGGTAATGTTCATTTCATTTTTCCTTTTGGCCTCCCTTTTGCCTTGGTGTGTAGCCAAGGGAATTCCTCAAATCACTGTCTGTGTATTTGCCTCTTTCACCCATATTTTTCGTCTCCATCTTGTGCCATGTCTCTCTCTGTCTCCATCTCTGTTTATGTCTGTCTGTGCCCTTCTCTCATGGGTCTGTGAAAGATCCATGTTCAAAATCAACAAAACGGCAGTAAAGGGGTCAGTTGCAGGGGATGAAGAATTGAGAAAATAAAATGGATATTTGAGAGAGGGTGTGTCAGGAAAAGGGTAAAAAAAAAAAAACAGAAAAGGGTTAGATTGATATTGGATGAGGGAGCCCATGAGAAGGGAGGAAAAGAAAATGTGGAACAGCATGAAGATTAGTCCTTTTAATGACATATCAGAAATAACAATATTAAGATCAAATCATGTGGCATAGTTAAAAGTGAAACTTTTCATTATCCACTTCACAGTTATGCATGCTTAACTACAGTAGTGCAGGGACATGTGGGACAAGGGACACACCATCTCAGAGATCATACATAATGTAATACACAACATAATGCAATGCACCACCCAGACCTAGCCTTTAGGGCAGTCAACACTTGTCCTCACACTGGCCTCTACAAAATCCACAACACACATGCAGTCCACTGATGTAATCACTGAAACCTCAGGATTTTTAGACTCAGATGGTCCAGTAAACGTACTTGGTCTTCAGAGAACGTGACATTTAAGAGCACCTTTCTCTAATGTGGTTTGGGTGTGGGGGGAAGTGACTTGTTTGTGTGTATGTGTTTACATAAATTTGTGTTTGAAATGCTGGAACAAAGTGTGGTTTGTCTCCTTTTAGTACGAGTAAATGGGTAAATATGCACTCGGAGAGGCTCAGTGGGTTTCTGGGCATAGTTATTTGGTTGTTACAGAATAGGGCTATGTGGTATTTCATCTCCATGATGGATTTCCATCATATAGATCTTATAGAGATTGATGAATGTTTGCAAAAAACACAGGGCCCACCCCTGAAGTTTTCACAGTAAAATGGCTTTCACATTATTCACGGAAAATTCTCTGCATTCAAACGCATTATCTTCCACTGGGCCCATGGAGGAGTGAGCAGGGTCACCTAAAGTACAGACAGTTCCAGCGAGTCACTGCAGTGTAGTTAAATAATGAATGATGAAAATTCACTTTATAAATGAAATGATCTCTCTAACAGAAAGTATAGCCCTCTTCTTTATATTATATTATACTATACTATACTATAGCCATCCTTACTGGATTCAACAAATCCAGTTAAATCAGTGGCCCTAAAGGATTAGTTTGTTTGGACTCATCACTCTTTGTGCATCACCACAGCAGTTTCTCCTGCAAGAGAGATAATCTAGTATACACCAAGCAAACCACTAAACACCTTTCTACCATAAGAATGAAGCGTTCTCCTTTCAAGTGGCAAGACATAACATTAATAAAATTGCTAGTTGTTGCTACAGGAGTAATAACTGCCTAATGAGGAAAAAATGTCTCCATATTTTGGGCTATTTTGTCTAGATATATAAAGAGGCGCTATAAAATCCTGTTGGCAGCCATGTACGTTTGCATGTGTGTATTCATACTGAGATGTGAATCGGAGCACGTGGTGAGTTGTTCACCGTATTGATCTCTCTGCCTCGCTGAACAATAATCAGGCCTGAAGGTGTAATCGCATGTGACACAGGAAGAGATGATAGATCAATCAGCTACCAGAACAGAACACATGGTGGATAGATCATTGTGAAAAAGAAGTAACGAGCAAGACACAAAATTATCAGTGGGCTTGGAAAGGCACCAGCTTAACCACCATCTTAGATTCGATTCAACCTTATTGTCATTGTGCAGAGTACAAGTACAGACCCAGTGAAACGCAGCAATGTTTTTGTATATCCCAGCTTGCTAGGAAGCTGGGTCAGAGAGCAGGGTCAGCCATGACATGGCACCACTGGTGCAGATGTAGTTAAGGGCCTTGCTCAAGGGCCCAACAGTGGCAGTGCCAGGGCTTGAACCCCTGACCTTCTGATCAGTAACCCAGAGTCTTAACTGTTCAGCCACCACCGCGTCTTACCACTGAAGCAGACGAGTTGTTGCAATTTACAATAGTTTCTCTTGCTATTATTGCAGCCCAGAACCTTTTCATTAAAAGAGTTATGTGTGTACAATTGCAATAGTGTGTGTGTGTTCATTAGAATGTGTTTGACAGTAAAAGGCCGAGTGAAGTTCTTAGCTAAACTTGAGTCATGCAGGTGTGTGCTCTCTTTAGGATCTGTGCGGACATCACTCGTGTGATACACTGGGCATGGCTGATGTGGGCACAGTGTGTTCTCCAGAGAGGAGCTGCGCTGTGATAGAAGATGATGGCCTGCACGCTGCTTTCACTGTCGCACATGAAATTGGTATGAACCAAACACCATAAAGC
>JAKKZN010000026.1:4960831-4971622 GCA_033441825.1 Pangasius elongatus
TTTTTGGCATCCAGAACCCCTTGTCTTTGTAACTCATTTTCCTTATTCTGGTCTGTAGAAGTATTTGCCACGACATCTCTTCAGTGAATGACGAGATCATGGGGAATATAGTCTTATAGGTCTTATGAGACACAAGAGTGACTTGATCATCTGTGCTGTAAACACGACCTGAGCGTGTCATGTTCCCGGAATGATCGCGAGGCTATTCAGAGTTCCCTCAACAGGCTTAATTGAGCATTTATTTGTGTTTTCTTGGATGGTGGAGCTGCGCGTCGTGACTTTGGAGGCGCACATGGTGTTTTGTCGGGAATCTGTGACCTGATCCGCTCACTCACAGGAACATCCTGCCTCTGACTTTCTCCACAACGAAAGAGTCATTTCAGCCACAGGGGGGAGGAGAGGGAGCTGAGAGCCCTGCAAAAAAAAAAGGAAGGAGGCAAAAAAACAAAGAGGAAGAAGTCAAGGGACACTTCTAGTGGAGCAGGAACACGTGGGAATCGGTTTAAAAGTCTTCTGGATCCGATCTTCATTTATTACTCATTCAATGACCATCAAGCCAGGATCGGGTTGTCTCCTTCTGTACACCTGAACTTATATTTCTATATAGACATGTTTAGTAAGCACTGAATCGCCTTGCTGGGATAAGTGTGCTGCAATTCCCCATCCGACTGGGGGGAAAAAAAGCTATAAAAGGATGGAAAGCCCCAGGACGAGTTCACAGCCGGGATGGAAACTCTTAAGGGAGTCGCTGCTCCTGTGCCTTTTTGCAGGTAAGCCTGATTTCATTCAGAGACTGCTTCTACAGTGTGACTGGATACACACAGCAGTCAGGTAAATCTTCAAGAGTGTGTTATTTTAGTCTTCTGAAAGCATTTCCAACAAACAGCAAAAGCATTGTGATCATTGCTGTTCCACAATCTGATATATGAAGACATTTTTTTTTTGTTTTTGTTTTTTTGTAGGATTTCTACATTATATACTGATGTATATTGTTTGATCTGTCATACAGCTTACTGAGAAGAACAATTTAACTTGTACTGTAATCCTAAACTTACCCTGATTACCCTGATTTGAGATTGCAAACTCCTTCATCGTTAATAGCTCAATGAAGCACCCATTAGTAAGTCTGTAATGCCAGCACATTGCTAAACCCCCATTCACACTACACAATCACAGGCGTGGGGGGGTTACTCTGGGTGGTAACATTTAAAAAGGTGCCTGAAGCTCTATAGGCCCTTTTGTCCTGATCCTGTTGGCCGACAGGACCCAGAGGAATGAGCAGGACCTCCTGGGGACCACACACGGTGGTGCACACACATCCTCAACCACACGCACACACATCAACCACACATGTTAAACTGAAGAGGGGGGGTGTTCCACATGTAAACTGGCGCCACCTACACAAGGCTAACTGGAGGGTTTACAGGGTTTTTTTAGGGGTTCATTATGCCTGATTTATTTAGTCAACAGGCTTTAGACATGTCAGCAAACATGTTTGCTTACATGGGTGGAGACACATGATCTCGAGAGAAATTTGTAAACTCACCTAATTTGTCTGATCTCATATAATCAAGTTTGTAAGACGGTGCAAATGCTATTCCATCCTAACTTTCACTATTGTAAGGTTTTTATTTCATACAATTTGGGAAATACTCCAAATATGACTGCGTGAGACCATGTTGGGGCCAAGACGTTAACAATGTTTTAAGCGCCCATGTTAATTTTGGCAAGATCCTAGAGATCTCCAGAAAAGCTCCAGGAGATCGTTTTCTATTCCTAATCTAACAGTGCTGATCCAGCTAATTATGAACCTTCACTCAGAATCTTGGAGCCAAGTGTGTTAAAACTTTGCAGGTTGGCAAGTCTCCGTGTACATGGGTGGAAATGCCAAGCCAAGCCTAATTGAGCTATCAACTCATTGAAATGAATGCAAACCATATGGGTGCTCATCGTTAGCCCAGTCTTACCAAACTGTGCCTCTGGCAAAAGACCTTGTAAGTGTTAATATAACAACCATCCAGCACATTTAATGCCAGAAGTGTCATTAATTGGATTCCACCAAAAGACAAACCATTACACCATAACAAGTATAAATGAACAATCTAGTTATCTGCTCCAAGAAAAAAAAAACAAGGCTCCAATCAGCAAAACGGTATTTAATGCAGCAACTCTGTCTAAGTATGAAAAAAGGAGAGATTTAAGCAAGGAGCACAATGGCTGCAGGACCAGACTAGTTAGTGCACAGCACATGCAAGCTCAGCACGAGAGGGGAGGGCGAATAAGTGTAGCAAGGTTGTGTTTAATACATTGCTGGCTCCTTCAGTACAACTCTGAACTGAAGCTGAACATCTGTAACAGGCAAGAACACTGTAGATTCTTGTAATGTAAATACCTCAACATATTTAACACAATCTGTACAACTGCTGTCCAGTCATCAGTTATTTAACAATTCACTTACCCTGGAGTAAAATGCAAACTGACTTGGTCATTGGATTTCAAGATTTAAGCAATCAGCTTCAAATGCTTTTTATTTCTGTAACTTTGTAGTAACTGTTGCTTCAAGTAAAGTAGTAGTATGTCTTTACTGAAAGGGACTGCAGTGTTTATTACTTTAACCTTTAATCTTTGTTATAAAATGTTCCCTCGTTGACCATGTGGGCACATTTTCGATCGCAAATTTAAAAAAGAAAATGCATTGTACCCACAATGCTGAGTTTATTTCAGTGGATTAAAGGATTTCCTTTCGGTTGCCTAGGTTATGGTTATTTGTAGGCATACTGCTATTTATCTTTGTGTTTATATGCAATTACAGGCCATGGAGAGGCTCAGTGCAGTGGCTGTGTTGAGTACTGCTGCGATGGAGTGCCTCCTTTCTGCTGCTCATACTACGCCTACGTGGGGGATGTGCTCTCGTAAGTACCCTGTGAAATGCGCATAACCGGAGACACCCGTCTCCCCTGCCATTTTTACTCTGTCCTGCTGTTACCATTAGGTTGAGCTTCGACCTTTACTAGCAGCTGCTTTTTTTTTTTTAATTGTCTTGCTCATGTATCTGGAACTTCATTGATGTTCAGTGCTCTGAGACAATAAACATTCCTGACTAGCTCTTTACTACAACAAACTGTCTATAAGGATTTCTGTTCTGCTCTGTAGCCAAGTCTGTACATGGTGCTTCAAAAGACTTTCAGAATATCTTTAAGTTCCTTTTATAGCAGGGAGAACCATTAAACGTTCTATGCATGAACCATACAACAGAAAGTTTTCATATTAGAAAGGGTGACAAGCGGAACAGCAACCCTTAACTATCCGTGAAGGGTTTGTATTTTCTCTGATAACTACAGTGCAGTGGCATTAACAGTGTTTATGTAAGTGTGTATGCATAATCAGTGAAATGATTAGAGTCAGAAAGGCAGATCATACACTGAAAGCTCTTTCGCAAAAAGTCTGTGGATCTCCGTCCACTCAATTCCAGGCCAGTGAGTGTTGCAGTATATGGGCAGAAGTTCTCTGTGCAACACATTAGAGATGTTTGTTCAGGTGTGTTAAGCATGTTTTTTTCTATCCTGTCCTCATCTCTACCTTTTATGAAAAGTGCTCCATCATTCCTGTGACAGAACGGTGTTGACTAGGCCTCTTGCACACAATAATAAAGGCTTCATCTCTTTCAAGCAGCAAATAAATTTCAACTTGGGTGGCTGTGTTTGACATTTCAAAAGCCCTGCTTGACTTGGGGGTAGAACAACCCAGAAGAAAGTCGCTGATGTTTCATTACGTTTGTCAGGTTACAAGACAGTATTTCACTAACTGAAATTCACAACACGTACCATCAGCTCCAGAATTATTGGCACACTTGGTAAAGTTGCTTTCATAGTGGATTTTTTTTCCTCAACCACTGGAAGATGTACTATAATCCTAAGGAGCAAGGCGGATGAAATGCTCATACTTTTTATCTCCTGATCATTTGAGGTGGAAAAATGGCAAGGAGTACAGTGCCAGTTAAAAAAAAAAAAAAAATCCTTATCAGATGTTCAGTCAAATGTATTCCAAGGTTAGTATTTTAATGTTGCAGTGTAACTGGAGATAGCAAATGTAGTTAATATCGGGAGGTTTATTAATCTCTGATGTCACGGACCGGTCCCACTTTAACTATGGCAATAATGTATAACTTATCGCAGTCTGGTCTAAATCTTAATTTCCTGTCTCCCAAGCCAAAGCTCAGGCAAGCTGCCTCCTTTAGACTAAGGGTGCTTTCACACTTGGCCATTTGGACATTGACACAATTTTCGCAGTTCTACCTCTGTACACCACCACAGTGGATTTGAAATGAAGCAGTCAATATGTGACTGAAGTGTAGGCTTTCAGCTCATTGCATTAATGGATTAGGAATTACAGACATTTTTACATAGTACTGCCATTTTTCACAGGCTCAAAAGTAATTGGAGAATTGACTGATGAGCATTTTCACGGCCAGGTGTGGCCTGTTTCCTCCTTATTTCATGACAAATGAAGGAGATAAAAGGTCTAGATTGATTCCAAGTGTTAAATTTGCATTTGGCAAGAGCTTTGAAATGGAATGTTCTTTAAATGTCTGAGTCAGTCATCTGACCTCAACCTAACTGAGCATGCTTTTCACTTACTGAAGACAAAACTGAACTGGCAGAAAGATCCACAAACAAGCAGCAACTGAAGGCAGCTGCAGTAAAGGCCTGGCAAAGCATCTTAATGGAGGAAGCATTTGATGATGTCCTTGGGTTCCAGTCTTCAGGCAGTCACTGACTGCAAAGGATTTGCATCCAAGTATTAAAAATAATCCTAATATTTATGATAATGTTAGTTTGCCCAATTACTTTTGAGCCTGTGAAAATGGAGGGACTCTGTAAAGAAAATGGCTGTAATTCCTAATTGGTTAATGCAATATTTTTTTGTTTAACCCCTTGAATTAAAGCTGAAAGTCTACACTTCCATCGTGTCTTGATTGCTTCATTTCAAATCCATTGTGGTGGTGAAAAGAGGCAAAACTATGAAAATCGCATCACTGTCCAAATACTTATGGATCTGTCTGTGTGAAAGAAATGTAACCATTATTTGAAGCAAATTTTTATTATTTTTTTTAATTCTCATAAAAAATCATTTTAAACTAAACCGTGTGTCGCTCTTACTGGCACCCTTGCATTTATTCCTTTGTGCAACCTCACTGCAATCAAACCATGAGTCAGTTGTAGCTTAGAGGCAGAAATGTCCTGGTATTTCATGGAGTCTATGATGCCATGCGTCCTAACAAGGTCCTTTTTTTTTTGGAGGAAAAACAGCTCCATAACAGCACAGATGTTTAACAGTGGGGATTAGGTTCTTTCCTGTATAACTATGCTTCTCTTTATTCTAAACCCACCTTGATTGATTGTTGCAACAAAGCTCTATTTTTGTCTTATCTGACCATAGAACCTGGTTCCAGTGAAGGGCTCCATTACAAACTCTTGCAAACTCCAGACACTTACATTTGTGGTTAGATGAAAGAAAATGCTTTCCTCTGATGTGCCATCCAAATATTTTGTTCTGCAAATCCCCAGCCATGATCTAACAGTGAATATGTGTATTTTCAGGTGTGTAGCTATTTTTTTTTTTTTTACAGACATTTGCTTGATTTATGAAGCTCAGCAGACTTTTGTCTCATTTTTTTCTGTGTATTCTCCCATGTTTACGAATGACTAAGGGAATTTAGCCTCTGTATCCACACTTATTTATGCTCCATTGAGACAGGAATTTATGGATGAGCTATTAAGAGTTCCTAAACACTCCAGTGAACTTACAAAAGCAAAATAGAAATGAGAACATTTATATTTATTACATTTATTCAGGTACATTCTACATGTGGTTTTACATACATACATACATACATACATACATACATACATATATATGCGCCTGTGGCTACAAAACAAGCCTAAATCATCACCCCTCCACCACCATGCTTGACAAACACCTGGTTGAAGGTATTTGTGGTGATACTCTGTGTTTAGTTCTTGCCAAACATCTCCACCTTGGGCTCATCAGTCCAAATGATATTGTTCCAGAACTTTGTTGTTTGTGTGTTTGTGCAGATGCAATTTTGCAAACCTAAGTCATGTTGCCATATTCTTTTTGGAGAGAAGGGTCTTTTTGCTAATCACGTAAAGTATGAAAGCCATACTTGTTCAGTTTTTTTTTATTGTGGTATCATGAACATAAGCATTTAATGTGCTTACAAAGGCCTGAAGGTCACATGATCTAACTGTTGGGTTTTTCTTTTCTTTTTATCTCTGAGCATTTAAACGGTCTGACCTTGCAGAGAACTTGCAGGCGCGCCCACTCCTGGGAAGATTGGCAACTGTCTTGAAGTCCATTTGTACACAAAACTTCTCACTCTAGAATGGTGAATTCCAATTATTTTGAGATGGCCTTATAACCCTTCGCAGACTGATTACCAGCCATAATTGCTTCTCTGAGGTCATGGCACCTTTCTTCTTGGCATGATGTAGACACACACCCGAGTGCTCTGGAACACAGACAGCTTTTATAGAGATAGTCACATTTCTTGATTATTGATTAAGCTTGTGCATTTCGTTAGTAACACCAGGCTGCTAATTATTCTCTTAATGACTGTGAAAGTAGGAAGGGTGTATTTATTTTTCCCCCACCTGTTTTCTGGATGTTGGTTTACTTTTACTAGTCTAAAAATGACTACATATGGAAATCTGGTGTGTTTTTTGTGGTCACTTGAGGTTATCTGTCTTTTTATAGAAGGTAGTGAGGACCAAACAAGTGTTAATTATGCCTGGTAATTAAAAATATAGAAGTGAAGGAGTATGTACTTTCTTTTTCCCATGACTGTAAGTCTGTATGTCCCATTTCCATGATATCATCTTTCCAAGGATTGTCATCTAATAAAGATGTTCTAAATTCTGTTCACTGTATGTTTGTTTGTTTATTATGCAGTGGTGACATGCCTCTTCTCTTTTGTTAACAATTCTAGGGGCACAGCTATTTCAGGCATCGTGTTTGGAGTAGTCTTTCTGATGGGAGCTGTGGCAGCCATATTTTTGTGCATTTGCATGTGCTTGAAGAATGGCCGTGGAGCCAGAGTGGGTGTCTTCAGCACATCATACATCAACACAGTGACTCAGGGCTATCCAGGTAACAAAACATCACACTTCATCACACTCTTTACAGGACTGAATTACTTATTCCACAAGGGAACACTGCTGTTAAAGATGACCTGATATTGCATTTATGTTGTCCTATTAATTTTTTGCTGTCTTTCACACACAGGGCCACCACCTCCCTACAGCTTTGACTATGAGATGTATCCCCCAGATCTTCAGCCTCCTCCATATACCCCAATGCCTCCCAGAACAGCGAACTACTCCCCACCCCCGCCTTACCCCGGCTACAATCAAAAATAACCTTCCTCATGCTTACACACTCGAGCAGTGGGTTGGAAAACGCTACTTATGATATACAGAGCTGCATTGGACAGAACCACAATGTTACAGAATATAAAAAGTTGCATCTGGTACATTGTGAGGAAGAAAAATAACTCAGAGGATGTCATGTCTGCATTCTGTGCGTTCCAATGACCTGACTTTGCTGATACGATTTATATTAATGGGGATGTGGATCATTCCCAGTGTTTGTATACTTTGGCTTTTTTTTTTTTTTGATGGTTTGTGCGTACATTTGAATGAATGTGCTGGTGGTCTATGGACACTTGGATTATTCTTTGACACAAAATGTAGAAGCAATGTCATGGATAAAGCCATGCTCCATTCTGGGATTGTAACTTGAAAAGTTGTATCTATTTCATGATGATCCACATTGTTCACCTGTAGGACTTTCATGTGTGAATGGAAACCAGATGATACTGATCTCAAAGGAGTATAAGCCTGTGAAATTCCATATAATACAATGATTGCAGGGAAGGTTTTGGGCTACTGATGGGCTACCCTCAACTGCTCTACCTTCAGTTGTATCTTGTGAAGTGAAGTGACTTTTGTGGCCCATACTCGGAATTTGTGCTCTGCCTTTAACCCATCCAAGTCCACACACAGTAGTGAACACACACCCGCCGCAGTGGGCAGCCATTTTAGCTGCGGCGCCCGGGGAGCAGTTGGGGGATCGGTGCCTTGCTCAAGGGTCTCACCTNGCGCTGGTCATTCACTCCCCCACCTACAATCCCTGCTGGACCTGAGACTCGAACCCACGACCTTCGGGTTCACCTTCAGGTTACAGGTCCGACTCTCAGACCATTGGGCCACGACTGTCTCAAATGTAAGTCTCTTTGGATGAAAGCGTCAGCCAAATTAGCAAAATGTGAAAAATGTAAATAATTGAGTGGTGTATTCATAAAGAGAATAGAAAACGGATTAAATTTTTGATAACCTCACTGGGCCATATAAATATACAATGACTTCAGGAATATTGGCACCCATGGTAAAAAAATGTTTTTGTTGTTTATCTTACACTGAACATATGAGAGAAATATAATCTTTCATGTGAGGTAAAATTATTTAAAGAAAAAGAATAAACACCCTTTAAAACTGCATGAAAGGAATGTATTTTCCATGTATTCTCATTCATGTTTAAACTCTTCAAGCATTTCATCTGATACGCCTGTGTGGATGGACCATTGTCTTCGTGGGGGGGTTTACCAATGTGACTATGTATTTCAGGTTCGATACTGGAATGACTCAGCACCCTTGGATGAATCATGCCGTTCTGACACAAACTGCCCTGTATCCTGCTTAACTCCTAATATTGTGATTTCTGCAATCCAACTTTGCGGAAATAGTGAAAGTTTAGAATAGTCAAAGGCTTATATGTGCTCAGTTTGCAAATGAATTAGCTACTAATTTTTTCCTGAGCTCTGCATTTCATCGCTCTGTTGCACGCAGCCACGCTCATTGCCTTGTCTGCTTTTTCTGATTCAGTAAAAGTATTCACTCCTCTTCTATGAGACTAATCAGTGGAGTCTTCTCTTGCTGCAGCTGCAGTAAAGAGAAGAAGCTTTCTTTCTTCCCAGCAGGCTCTACAGCCATAACTGCTGCTCATTTCACTCCTCGCTGCAGCCACACGGGAAGATGATGCAGAACCAGCAGTATTTCCATAACCAGCAAGGCGTGCTCCATGTGTCTCTAATAGCGTTATACTGCAGTTACAGCTAGGTTGTGTAAGTTCATGTTGCAAATGTTCAGGTCCCAAACAATTTGCATATGGTCCATCATCCAGCTACATGAGGGAAGAAAGAAAAAGAAAGAAAAACCTACCCAACCTGCAAATACACAAAAGGCTGAGAAATTTTCAAAGCTTCAACAGTTCACACAAGATATAATTTAGAAATTAGGTACCCTATGTTCACACAATTGGTCTGTGTTTTGTTTGTATATACAGTCAGGTCCATATGTTTTTGGACAGTTACACAAGTTTCATAATGTTGCCCCCATCCACCACCATAATGGATTTGAAATGAAGTAATCAAGATGTGACTGAAGTGTAGACTTTCAGCTTTAATTAAAAAATTATTGCATTACACGTTTAGGAATTACAGCCATTTTTTGAAGAGTCCTGCCATTTTCACAGGCTCAAAAGTAATTGGACAAACTAACAATCATAAATGTTAGGATTATTTTTAATACTTGGATGCAAATCCTTTGCAGTCAGTGGCTGCCTGAAGTCTGGAACCCATGAACATCATCAAATGCTGAGTTTCCTCTCTCAAGATGTTTTGCCAGGCCTTTACTGCAGCTGCAGTCAGTTGCTGCTTGTTTGTGGGTCTTTCTGTCTACAGTTTTGTCTTCAGTAAGTGAAAAGTATGCTCAGTTGAGTTGAGGTCATCAGCCATTTAAGAACATTCCATTTCTTTGCCTTAAGAAGCCCTTGGGTTGATTTCACAGTATGTTTTGGGTCATTACCCATCTGTACTGTGAAGTGCTGTCCTATCATTTTTTTTTTCAGTATTTGACTGAATCTGAGCAGAAAGTATATCTCTATAAGCTTCAGAGTTCATCCTGGTACTTCCATCAGCAGTCACATCATCAATAAACACCAGTGACCCAGTTCCACTGGCAATCATACATGCCCATGCCATAACACTGTCTCCACCATGCCCTTCCCTTCTTTCAATACTTTTCCCTTCCCATCATTCTGGTACAAGTTAATCTTGGATATTTGTACCAGATGGGATGGTTTGAGTATTTCAGACACTGCTGATTTACTGGGAATTTCACACACAACAGTCTCTAGAATTTACACAGAATTGTACAAAAAACATTGAGTGAGTGACAGTTCTGTGGGTAGAAATGCCTTGTTGATAAGAGAGGTCAAAGGAAAATGACCAGATTGGTTTGAGCTGCCAGCTAGGATATAGTAACTAAAATAATCACTTTTTACAACCGTAACGAGCTGAAAAGCATCTCAGTATGCACAAAACATCAAGCCTTGCTGTGGATGGCCTACAACAGCAGAAGACCACATTGGGTTCCACTCCTGTCAGCCAAGAACAGGAATCTGAGGCTATCATGGGCACAGACTCATCCAAACTGGACAGTTGAAGTTTAAAAAGAAAATCACCTGGTCTTTTTCCAGTTTTTGAAGTGATGATGTATTTCTTTTGGCAGACTTCGCAAAACATGACCATGTGTAATCTGATTAAGAGGTAAAGAAGCGAGTGCAGGCAGGTTGGAATGGGTGAAGAAAGGTGTCGGGAGTTCTGTGTGATGGAAAAATATCAGCGAGAATCAAGGGGAAGGTGTACAAGAC
>JAKKZN010000026.1:4997868-5009076 GCA_033441825.1 Pangasius elongatus
ATATGGAGGTAATAAATGAGGAGATGAAGCTAGTGGGTGCAAGTGTTGAGGATGCAGAAGACAGGGATAGGTGGAGAATGATGATTCCCTGTGGAGACCCCTGAAGGAAAAAGCCGAAAGAAGAAGAAGACGACAGTGATTTGCCAATGCTTAATTTTTTCTTCATTTAAAATAGTTCCTTTTTTGTATAAAATAGTTCCATCACCAGCTTCTCATTTTGAAGTTAATAAGACAGAGAAAGAATGCAGTCTGTCATGTTACTGAGAAACAAAGTCCTCTGTCGTGGAAAACGTACTGACAGTTACAAAGAGCTGAAACCTTTCCTTACAGACAGCTTCACCATATCACTGATTATCCAGTATTACATTTATTTTTTGTTTGTTTTTTTAGCCTTAAATTATATGGAATGTTCGTGATACAACTTTCCGTGTATGAGCTGTTACTATAAAAACGACAAGCTCATTAATGTAAAGCTTTGTTTCACAGCAGGCACGGTTGACAGAGCTGTGCTGTTATAGAAAATTAATCAACGCCTTCTAACCAATCAGATTTGAGAATCCATCAGCGCTGTAGTAGTAATATTCCATCATCTTGTGTGTGTTCATGTCCTCCACGTGTCTCTTTGCCCTCCTGTGTGTACGGTGTTTGTTTGTGCCTTGTGCGTCATTTGACCATCTGCGAGTCCCTGATTCAGTCACAGTCTATTTCGCTGTGTTTTACTCGCTCTCTCTGCCCATCACCACGCCGGTCTTCTCCACTGCCTCCTCTCTAGTGTAGTCACAAGCATCAGCAAGTCTGTGATCTAAGCCCCTTTTTAATTAGAGCAGCAGGCCCTGATCTTCATGTTACGTCACCTCTTATCTTGTCCTCACTTTTGTTCTTGCTTTTCGTTCCCTTTGGGCGTTTTCACTATGCTTTCCCACATTTTATCCTTTCCTCCTTTTTAAACCAACTTCTTTTCTGAGATATTTCTCATGCCATTAATTGGTTCGGTTCTCATTGTTTATGCGGCTTTCCCTCCGCTTAAGACCTTTGAATCTTGTTAACAGTCTGACTGATGGCTTATAAGATGGGCATCTAATGAATATTTCAAAGCTGAATGTCGATGGAGATAAACACTCCTTGCTTGGTCTTTAATAAGGACATTTGAAATACATTTCACTGCGACTCTTACTTTTAAGACTTGGCTAACTTATTGTTACACTCTGACCGGATCCGCTAAAAGCAGCTCTCTTCACCGTGGTGGCTCATTCATAGGGAAAGGGGCCAATCAACAAGTGTTAATGTTCGTAAAGTTCTCGTTCTCAACTCCATAATTTTACATTCTGTTAATCTGTTATTTGGCCGAGCCATTGATTGGCTCACCTTTCTCGATGTTGCACCATCATGGAGGAGTGCTCATTGCCCCATTTAGAGTTATTGTTGCATGTAATGGACAAAAATGGGAACGAGTGCTGAAAGAGGCCCATTGGGGCAGGAATCAAACTGCCCCAGGCTTGGGGAAGGAGGAGCTGACGGAACAGCTGGAGACGGCAGATTGGGCTAGTAAAAATATTCCACGGCAAGATCTTGTTCTATAGCCAATACTCAGAATTAAATCTAATAAAGTACAGACAGTGTGTTTAAGACGTACTGAACCATTTCTGTTGTAAGACACAGGGATTATGGAGTGGAGTGGAAATGGGTGTACCACGGTAGCCTTGTTTCCCATGCAAAAACTGTAGGGGGAAAAGAAGAAAATGTGTCTGCCTTTGCAATTACCAATTTTCGGATTAGTTTTAAGTGTGTTGTATGGATTCTGAGATTATGTTGGGCTGGAAATTTTGCTGGAACCTGGCAGCCCTGGTTAGCGCTACTGTGTTTGTCTCACACACAGGAAACACACCTGATGTATCGAACAAAGTTACTCTAAAACCACTAAAAAAATGAGCTGCTACACCAGGGCTGTCCAATCTTATCCACAAATGGGTGCAGGTTTTCATTCCAACCAAGTAGAAGACACACCCGAGTCTATTGAAAGCCAACATCAGCTGATTAAACGGGTGGAATGAGGTGTGGCTCCTGCTTGACTGGAATGAAAACCTGCACCCATTTGTGGATAAGATTGGACACTCCTGTGTTACACTGGATGCCTGGAAGACTCTCAACTGCCTATTACAAGGTTTCTCTAAAAAAGCAATCGATAATAACCTGTAGCGCAAGTCAAGTGTAATAGGCTCTCGACTTAGTTTTTTTAAAATAAATTATTAATGTCTTCTGCGTGACTAAAATCTATGAGAGCCATGAAGGCTACCCACTGCACCTTCATGCTATAATCGATTTACATGAAAAAATCTTTAAATTAATGCAGTGTTTCAGGCTGTTAATTATTATTATTATTATTATTATTATTATTATTATTTTTCCCTCCACTCTATCTCAGAACTGTTACAGCGTGAGCAGCAGGAGATGTCAGCACAGTTAGCATCCCTGCAGAGCGACGTGAGAGTGAGCTACGGCAATGACGCCCTGATGCCCGACAGCACCGCCCCGCTCGACCTACTGCCCTCGGAGGACTCCGAGCACCTGGGCTTCATTCATCCTGAAAGCTTCAACCAGCCCAACACGCAGAACCATGGTACACACAAACACACTCCTGTGAACACTGTATGACCGTAGATGATGTTCGCATAGTTATATTTAGGGAGCTAACTTAATGTAACGTCAAGGGCATCACTTTTAAAGATTCCGTTTAAGAAGCCTAGACGTGGTTTTGTCTAAACTGAAAAGCCAGTGAGTGAACGTGAGTGAACAGCTGCAAATGCCGAGCGCATGCAAAACGTGCTTGTGAAATCATGCAGATACAGGTCAAGAGCTTCAGTTAATGCTCACGTTAGACATCAGAATGGTGAAAAATGTGATCCACGGCCACATGATCGGCTAATTAGATCATGAATGTACCGGTGTTCCTAATAAAGTGGACAGTGTGTGTGTGTGTGTGTGTATATTATATACACACTCTATATTCATGAGAACTTACAACACACTGTAACTACTAGACCATCCACCCTCACAATGAGCTCTCTTATCTCTCCGCAGTTGAGCCTGTTGATGTTCGTCCCTTCTCTGACAGAGGGCTTCCTACTCGCCCAGGTACAGTTATCAAATGTGGTGTCATGCATTTCTAATGCAATAGGCTAGTGAAAATGTTCGTTTTAAATTAAAGGAGCAGTTTGTAATTTGGTAATCTGATTACAAGTTCTAGTATCTAGCCTTCGCTAGATACTAGATGACAAACTACACCTTTGATGTAAAGGCATATTACTGTGAGCATTACTATAGTATTATGATACAATCTTACATAAAAATTGTTCAGATTGCACCTATAATTCTCACACACCCTTCATTCTGCTTTGCTCTGTTTGGTTTCAGTATCTGGTCTGAAGCCTGGGGATGTTCCTGAGCTGAGGATGGAGGCAGAGGAGAGGCACAATGCTGCTTATGAAGTGCACCACCAGAAACTGGTACGTGTACATGTTCACAACAAGAACATCTCGATATCATGACCAAATTCAGCCACTAGCCAGGCATCGCATTCACGTGGAGAACGTCGGGTAGACGGCGTTTTGTGCGTTATGTGAACGTCCCCGTTTGGAAGGTAGCTTGGGGAGAAAAGTCTTAAGTCATTGCGCAAATTTACAGGCAACATTTGTAACTTTCCTTTCTGAGCAAAAGCACCTTCATAATTCTGATAACTAGATGAAGGCGTTAATGTAAATTAATTGGAGATTTTTTTAATAGACTCATAATATTCATATATCCTGAAGAATAGAAAAATGGTGATTCACCATATTGCCATGCAGTGGATTTTGGTTTGTTGTTGTTGTATTTTTCCATTCAGCAGATCACCTGCTAACAGAACAGAGATGCTTAGCATCCGCTTAACCTTAAAAGGCCATTTCGTTACATAGAGGGTGGGGTCATGCAACTGCAATTCATAGACAGCAAAGGGCTCCTGAGGTTACAAACGTCCGTGGTACAGGTATAAACGCATGTGTAACGCACATGCCTGATGACATGCTCACACTCGTACAGTTAGCCTCTTTGCATCCATTCCCTCACTTTAATACACACACACTCGCACACACATTCGCACACTTGACATCACCATTTTCCGGACACCAGCCCAGCTCTCCTGTGATCGGATGTACACTAGTGCCATAAGAGGGGCAGCTTCATCCTTGTTACCATGCCACCAGGTCAAGTTGGCATGGCAACGCAGACCCACTGAGATGGCAGCTGCTGTGTCTTCTCTTGAGCATTCTCCCTAGTAACAGAATTCTCTCTAGCAGCAGACGGTGGAATGTCACTTCCACCCTCTTCATGAACATTTTCCTTTCTCCGTTCTCTCCTGCTTGTTAGGTTTTCTTCGCCGAAGACGTCAGCTCTAACAAGGGTGCTATTATTGGCCTGATGGTAGGAGGTGTCGTCATAGCGACCGTCATTGTCATCACCCTGGTAATGCTGCGAAAGAAGCAGTACACATCCATCCACCACGGTGTGATCGAGGTCAGTGCGCGTGCCCTCACACCTGCGCGTTGTTTTCCCTTTCATATGTTCGTCTGGTATGTGAAACTGAATGAACGGAATTTGGAAAGGATCTGTATATAAAAAAAAAACGATTCCATTATAAATACGCCTCCCAAAACATAAGATGGAAGGTGGACACTAAGATTTCTCATTACTTTATGAATGTAAAGATAAAAGATTACAGACACAGCGGTCGAAAACAGTCAGCCTACAATGGTAAGAAAGGGTTCTTCTCTCTTTCATGTAAATATACTTCATAAAACTTTTCTGTGACATCTCATGGGTTTTCACACAAGCATTGCATAAATCCTCCAGTACTGCATATTGTTTTAATTATTTATAGTAATGGCTTGGCCAGGGACGCTCCACATAAACAGATTGAAAACCTGTAGGTTTTTGAAAACCTACATTTCATGCGTTATCTGGGAACGTTCCCGTTTGGAAGGTAGCTCGGGGAGAAAAGTCTTAAGTCATTGGACAAATTTACAGGCAACATTTTGTAACTTTCTGAGCAAAAGCATCTTCATAATTCTGATAACTAGATAAGGGGTTAATGTAAATTAATTGGAGATTTTTTTTAATAGACTCATAATATTCATATATCCTGAAGAATATGACACTCCACATAAACAGATTGAAAACCTGTAGGTTTTTGAAAACCTACATTTCATGTAAGGAGAGGTTTCTTTAGTATTTTAAAAAGGAGTCTCCAGTATCAGTGCTGTGTAACAGCTAGAGGTCAAACTGTAACTTAAAGTTGTCCAACCCAGGAAACTCCTCAGGACAAGCTGTGTTTTTGTCTCATTAACTTCAAGAGGTGTTTTATTTATATATATATATATATATATATATATATATATATCCTTATTTGTAATTTATGCACTTCTGGTTAGATGCTAACTGCATTTCATTGGCTTAGTACATGTACTTTGAACAATGGCAATAAAGTTGAATCTAATCTAATCTNGGTTAGATGCTAACTGCATTTCATTGGCTTAGTACATGTACTTTGAACAATGGCAATAAAGTTGAATCTAATCTAATATATATAAAGGCTGGCGAGAGAGTGGCCATTTATAACTGTGATAAAGTAAGCAACAGTAGGAACTTCTTGAGGACTTCCCACATGAACATATAAACTGATAAAATGTAAGACACACAAGAAATAAAATTCTTAGCGTTGGAAACCTGCTGTCATATTTATTTATAACATGAAATAAAACACTTGGATATGCTGTTATATGAAAATAATCAGTCCTTAATTTAAACAAAAAGCTTTCACTCCTTCCGTATGTGACGGCTCTTATTAAACACGCATCATTACAGCCTGAGGAATTCTTGAGGAAATAAGTGACCTCACAGGCCTTTCTCACATTTCTGGAGCTGATTTGGACGATGATGTGTAAACACTCCGTTGGATATTTGGATATAGTGCGTGTATCATGCTTTTCTTTTTCACCCGGACCACGAGAGATGCACACAGCTGCGTCTTTGAATTGTTTAACACGTTTTGTCTTTTTCCGTGCAGGTGGATGCCGCCATCACTCCAGAAGAGCGCCATCTTTCTAAGATGCAGCAGAACGGCTACGAGAATCCAACCTACAAGTTCTTTGAGCAGATGAACTAATGATCTATGTGCTAGGCTGTAGTCCCCTAACCCCTAACCCCTTCCTTTTTACCCCACTCTGGACAGTGTAGGGAAGGACTCACTCCCTGTAGTACACATCTCGTGGTGCCATAAGCACAGTCACTTGTGATTGGTCACTTGTCAAAAAAGATGCATATAACCTGGTCAAACCTCTTAATTTCTACCCGTAGTGAAGATGCCCTTACGCACTGATTCAGGGGCAGGTGTTGGGCTTCTTTTCTTGATTAGAATGAAACTTGGCTGATCTCAGACCTGACTTTATTGCGCGAGTCCATTCCCACACTACTTTAACTGCTGAACACTGGGATATAACTGATTAGTGCTAAAGACACTATTCCTGTTTTTTTTTCTTCTTCCTCTTCTTCTTCACTTCCTGTCCTTATCCCATTGTGTGCTTTGATGACAGCTGTGCTGTGTTGGATTTAAATCATGACGATAAGATTATAGTGATAACCCTAATGTACTCTTGAATGAACCCTTAATTTTACGATTTTTTTTTCTTTTTTCAAGAAAAAAAGAAAAATCATGGATAAACATGGAGAACGTTTTCTTTCGTTGCGTCTAATGTATTGTCGTAATGCAGAAAAAAATAGCTGTACCTATTTAGTGCATGATAAAAAAAAAAATGAAGAAAAACTGTCGTCTGAATGGGTCCTTTTCTCATGTAGAGATCGTCATTTTAGCAGGGTTTCAACATTTACTATCTTCTCATGAACACCACTTCAGTTTCGCTAACGAGCAACAAAAGTAGTCCGATTGGCTTTCTGCTTTGATTTTATACAGACATGATTTACAAGAACCGTGATTATCTTTATCTTTATTTTTTACTTTGAGTTCCTCCAGCTACTGGGGGCTGGAAAAATCAGTGTGTATATTTCTAGCTTGATGTGTTTTCATCCTATGCATCTCTCTCTCTCTCTCTCTCTCTCTCTCACTCTCACTCTCACTCTCACTCTCCGTCTGTGTGTGTGTGTGTGTGTGTTTCCACGCTATTTAATTTCAATTTCCGTTTGGATTCACATGCTTGGATGTGTTTTGTAATGGGTTTTCAGGATCGAGGGTATTCCGGGTTTGGGAGGTAGGGATTCACCGTACGTGTTTGTATGTTCTCTCCAGTGAAGTTTGTGTTTTTGTACAATCCCATGTGAAGTACAAACCCTTCTTTCCTTCAGCCTCTAGCTTCCTATAACACATTCGCACCAAAGAGGCTTCTTTTTTGTTTCTCTCTCTCTCTCATGTCTCATCTCTTACTTGGCTTGCTGCAGTGCAGAACTGGGTGTGATTACACTGAAACAAGTGAAAGACATGGAGGATGAAAGGAAATGAGGAAAATGAGAAGAAATTATTTTATGTCTCTCTCCTGTTTTTATCTTGTGCTATGCTTTAGTTGTTTTTTTTTTCTTTCTGATGCGGTTTATTAAAGGTTGTTAGACTGGATCCATGCAAGCCAGTTATTTTCACTAGGGTATGAATCGCTGTACAGAACACAGAAGGATATCGGGTGGATCTGGCAACCAGGGTGAAAGAACACTGGTAGAAATGGGAAGCAGTGTGTTTTATATCTACGCCATTGACTTCCCGGATTTAAAAAGGCAAGTAGGTTAATTCATACCAAAAGTGATCTTGGCGCACTTGCTAAGATCAGATCTGCAAAATTTCAGGTTGATTTCAGATTAAAGTGAGCAGATTTTTTTTTTTTTCCCCAAGTGATGGAAGTAATCCTCTCAGTCTGAAACCCCTCAGATGAATGTGACACAAACTACTCTACCCATCTAGCATGCATTAAAACGTCTGCACTGCTGTGGCGAGTGTCAGAATGTGTTCAGCTGAAACTGAGCTATCCGGGTAATCACACAAAAAAAGATGTATATAACGCTGATATCGTCGGTTAAATAGATAAAGTGATCGTGGTTGCAGTTTTCTGACTGAGGCTTAGGAAGGCATTAGGGATGCAGTGACGCACTGCATTGTAGATACAGAAAGCAGGATTCGTTTTCTTTCTGTGTGACCGTATCTTCCTCTGTGTAAGTGTACGGAACATTTGCTTTGACTGGAAACACTATGCTTTATACACTGTATTCCATAAATAAAGTTTTGAATGTACATACAAGATTTTCTATGTGGTGTAACATCATTTTGTGTATTTTCAAACACACCGTTGCTGTGTCTGGCCACCTCGCTGGTTTGTCAGGTGTTTTTAGGACCAGACATAACATTTTAACTTGTTGTTTAAAAGTTTAGTGTGACACCTTCTTTCCAGAAGAAAAATCCAAACTCAAAAGGGCAGAACTAAATTTGGTTTCAGAAAAGCACTGAAACTGTACTGACCTTTACATAATGAACACCTATAAAAAATGGGGGGAAAAAATAACAGCAGCAATTTTTTTTTTCCCTGGTGGGAAGCAAATTATTCTTAATCGAATAAATACCAGGATAGAAATACAAATTCTTTTTTTTTTTTTTTAACAAAATAATAGATTCCAAAATAAATAGCTATTTGTGTAAGTGTATGCAGTGTGTTATTATACAGTGGGTTTGTCAAATATTCAGACCCATTTATTGTGTTATAGATTTCATTTAAATGGATTAAACTGAATTTTTCGGACAATAATCAGCACACACAATCCACAATAACCATAATGACAAAGCGATGTGTTTCCAATTTACTGTCCAAATATAGTGAGCCTGTATGGAAGCAAAAAAACAAAATGAAAAAGACTTTAAAAAAAAGTTAATCCAAAAATGTAATATAAAAATTTATTCTTAATAATTAAAAAAAAATAAACATAGTTAATTTCATAATATCGAACTGTTAGGTTGAAAACCAAACATCTGTATTTATTTATTTTGAATTAACCTCCTTGAAATTCAGATTTTTTTTTTTTATTATTATTTATTTATTTTTTTTTCCCCCAGTGTTCACAAATTCACAGTTTAAAATAATAATAATAATAATAAGTTTATTTTATATAGCGCCTTTCTGAAAACTCAAGGTCGCTTTACAAGCAGACAAAGNGTCAAACAGTGAGATCAGAAAAATAAGAAAGAAAAAGATGTGTTTTAAGATGGGTTTTGAAATCTTGTAAAGAAGAAGAAAATTCAGGTTTTCCAAAAATCAAGTATACTCATGTATTTTTTTTTCCAGTGTTCACAAATTCAGATTCAACGATTCAGTTTTCAAATATTGAAAAACTTATTCTGGTTGTTATTTCAGCTCATATTCAATTAGTGAAATTCAGGTTGCAAAATTCAATATTTTTATTTTAGATAAACGGAACACTTTGAGGGCAGTCATCAGTTTTAAAAAGGAAATCTGTCTTAACTATCGTGCTGTGTTAGGTCTTTAGTGGGAGTCTGCAGTGGGAGTGTGGGGGAATGAGCATGGCACATATTTGTGGTATTCATTCTCTCTCTCTCTCTGTCTCTCTCTCTGTGTGTCAAAAGGAGGTGCAAGACAACATACACACTGAAAAAATGATTCAGCAGTTCAGTAAATATGACAGTGCTGCACATAAGTTAATAAAAAGAATTCCTTGATACTTACAGTGCCTAGCACATTTTGTAGCGTTACAACCTGGAATTGAAATGGACTTAATTGGGATAAAATTAAGTCATGTTATAAATAGCCTCTGATAAGTGTGTTCATTATTTGTCTAAACTGATTAATCAAATTTTTGGAATTGGAGATTTTGAAATTGCTTTCCTGTTGTGTTATTGTTAAGCTGTTCACCTTGTAGTGGCAATTTCTAAATTCTTTTCATCTACTAGTACTTACCAAGGTGGGGTGTGTGTTCAGTTAATTATATTAACCTGTATTCCAAGATGGCACTTGAAAGCTCTCAATGATCTTAGTGCTGGCCTGTTTATATTCTCATCTGCAAAAGAATGATAGAATAGAATGATAGGTTTATTAATATGCTGCAATGCCAATGCCTTTGATAGGACAGATGGGATCTGCTACAGCTTTTTTTTTTTGAACTCCTGTAGGAGTTTCAGCTTAGTCTTTATGAAATACTGGAATATAGGACTGTTGCCAGATATTGCATCCACTATCTGACTACATCAGCCTGATAGGCAGACAGCTCTTAGAGACAGTGGGTGTACATCTGCCCATGTCCTTAGCTTGCTTGCGCACTTCAACATTGCCTGCGCATTTCACACTTCAGAGTGTGAGTACATGCTCTTGTCATGACAAAAGTCTTTCTGATTCAGCTGAAAAGTGGAATAGTTGCTGTAGTTGCCACCAGATTCCCAGCCAGGTGTATATGGATATTTGCATATGGGTGACGTGTGGCTATTTGAGTGGGCTTTGTCTTCTGTCAAGAAGGCTGGCATGGCAACAGTCACATTTCATGCTGATGAACTGAACAGTCTGTGCAGGATAAGGGGGTATATGCACACACACCCCGGCACTGGAGAGGCATTTAAATAAGATTGCACATGCATGTTTATGCAAACACCATCAGGTCCATAAGTATTTGGACAGTGAGACACAATTTTCATAATTTTGCCTCACTACACCACCAAAATGGATCTGAAATAAAGATGAATTAAGATGTGATTGAAGTAGTACGAGAGATACGGCTGTAGTAATGTGGCACTCTAATCTGACACAAAACTCAGACTCCTCAGAGAAAACAACCTTTGTTATCTCGAGAAAACAATTTTTGTTATCTTGAGATTACAAGAAAATTAAGTATCTATTGAAGCCCTCCAGCTTCCTCAGAAGTAGGACAGTGATCTTAAAAAGGAATATGTAATGAGATGGATAGATGTTAAAATATCAATAATTTAAAAAAAAAAATAAAATACTTGATAAATAGTCTTACCTCTGGAGTCATGACCTCCAACACAAATGACATATTTAATAAGCCCTGTCACACTGTAGGACAGCAAAAGTCCTCTCTATGATTCTCAATTCAATTCAATTTTATTTGTATAGCGCTTTTAACAATGGACATTGTCACAAAGCAGCTTTACAGAAATAAATG
>JAKKZN010000026.1:5046873-5065078 GCA_033441825.1 Pangasius elongatus
TATCAGAGCGCAGAGATGGAGAAATTGATGTATTCAGTAGCCAGGTCCGGAATCCAGAAGGATTTATCATTTGCCATTTTGCAGCCTGTTGGCTGCCCTGCACCCGTGATGCAGAAGCAGAGTGACCCACCAAAGCCTGTGTTGTGGTGTTAGGCAGAAACGTCTGGTTCTGGAATCCAGAGAATCGGTTTGTGGTGACCACAGACTGGGAGGAGAATGCAATGGTCTGGCCCTGTGAAGTCAGATTTCTGCCAGAAGTTGGATCTTGATACAACGTTGAAGCACCAGAGGACTGAGCCTGAGAAATAGAAGCAGAATGGCCTGTAGGAACCTGTGCTGTGGAGTTAAGCTGGTATAATGACTGGGTTTGGAATCCTGACACTTGGGAAAAGGATGGAATATTCTGACCCCATAAAACATTGTACCATTTAGCAGGTCTTGAAGATTCAGCCCCATAGCTGCCCTGAGCCTGAGATGTAGAAGCAGACTGGCTTGCCAAAACCTGTGCTGTGGTGCTAGGCTGGTATAAAGACTGGGTCTGGGATCCAGATACCTGGTTTGTGTTGGCTACAGACTGGGAGTAGGATGTAATTCTCTGGTCCTGTGAAATGTTGTACCTGCTGGAGGCTTGCCCTTGGTACAATGTTGAATCAACTGAGGACTGAGCCTGGGATGTAGCAGACTGTCCCGTCAAAACCGGTGTTGCAGAGCTAGGCTGGTATGATGACTGGGTCTGGGATCCAGAGGTCTGGTTTGTGGTGATTACAGACAGAGAGGAGGATGGAATAGTCTGACCCTGCAAAACATTGTACCATTTAGCATGTCCTGAAGATTCAGCCCCATAGCTGCCCTGAACCTGAAATGTAGAAGCAGACTGGCTTGCCAAAACCTGTGCTGTGGTGCTAGGCTGGTATAAAGACTGGGTCTGGGATCCAGATACCTGGTTTGTGTTGGCTACAGACTGGGAGTAGGATGTAATTCTCTGGTCCTGTGAAATGTTGTACCTGCTGGAGGCTTGCCCTTGGTACAATGTTGAATCAACTGAGGACTGAGCCTGGGATGTAGCAGACTGTCCCGTCAAAACCGGTGTTGCAGAGCTAGGCTGGTATAATGACTGGCTCTGGGATCCAGATACCTGGTTTGTGGTACCTGCAGACTGGGAAGAGGATGGTCTCCAGAATCCAGGGGCATAGTGAGCTTTTACAGGCCAAGATTTAGACAGCGAATGGCCACAGTTATTAGGCTTGAGAAACTCGTACCAATAAAGTCTTGATGACTGTGCTGTGTAGTTATCCTGGTGTTGAATGGTAGGAGCAGCTTGACTATGAGCATTTAGTACAGGTTTAGCATGAGCAGCAGCACCACCAGAAGACTGCACAAAACTTGAATCATGTTGAGCAGTGTGGACCTCAGAAGTAAGCATAGCACTACTAGAATTTCCTCCTCCTCCAACATTTCCATTTGCACCTTTTCTGGACAGTAGCTGAAAAGGTTGAACAGGTGTAGCAAGGTGAAGATTTTGGTTCCATGTGGCACTAGAATGTCCAGCTTTCCAATCAGCAACAGAGGTTCTATCCCACACTATGGGGAATAAATCCAGTTTTAGATTGGAGTCACAACTACAAATGCACATATCTTACACTTGTTTTTAAACACTTACCACTGAATCCATTTGTGTCTTCCCAAAGAAACAACGCAATGAAAATTAGATGGAGCCTGAAAGAAAAAAACAAAAAACCAAGTTACATACTTAAAATCTTGTGGGGAAAAACATGAAAAAAGGATAAAACTGGATACTTACTTATTCATTGCCCCTGACATATCTTAAAGGACAATTAACAAAGGAGACCCCACTACTAACATAGAAGCAACACCGTGCCCAAATACTAAAACCACCACTACCCTAAACATGCTACTTATATAATTAGTATCACCTGGTCACATGTAACCAATTAGCTAATACTTAAGTCTCTCCAGGGTCTTAAACAAGCTTGGTTATCTTCAGTCTTGTCTTTTAGCCGTATGCATTTATAGATGACGGAGAGGGGTCCCACCTTGCCTATAGGCAACACACATTTGGACAGCATGCATTGCTTAGATTTTCCAATTTTACAATTTGGTTCTATGCTCAGTTTTCATTTTAATTCAACTTTGACCCATTTTCTTGCTAACCTTTTCAAAGTTTCACACACACACACACACACACACACACACACNGAAGAGTTTTCACCAGAAGTGAGTTCTTAACAATTTTAGTTACATGAGACATTAACAAAGATGAGTAAGTAGATGACTAAGATGGAAATTAGCCTTCTTCTTTTGTGCTACTCTCTGTCTTTGCTGGCTAAAGTCCATGACATAGGCCTCTCACAAGCAAGTATTGCACATTTCCAAATTGTGAGGTTGACAAGATCATATTAAAANATATTAAAATGAAGGGATACCTTGAAAGTTGGAACACTGCATAATCCATGTTAAAATTACTAAGTAGATTTTTAACACCATGCCACTATCCATAAATTAAGATAAATTATAGTGTTATCATGAATTGTTTTAGTTCTTCCATGACTTTTTCTTTATTACCCTGATTTTTCTTCATAATTTTAGTCTTGGTCAATTTCCAACCACCAGCCAGCTCTCCCATATCATATGACTGATACCACCCCAGGCGGGAGAAGGCAAACACGTGCTGTCTATGAGACATGTGAAGCCACCTATTGCATCTTTTCAAACTGTTGCGTTACACACTCAGAGGAAAGTACTATCTACCCCCTTTCCCATGCAGGCCCTCACAGCGGCCCATGATTGTCTAGTGTGGCTGTGATTGATAGGGGACAGACTATAGGCCATCCCTTCCACCCAGAGAGCATGACCAGTTTTGCTCTCTTGGACTCCTGGTGTTATAGTGTGAGAACAAGGTAAATGTTTTTGGGCATAATTGTAAAAGATATACAATATGGCCAAAAGTATGTAAACACCTGACCATTACAGTCATAAGTGCTTACTGAACATCCTTGCTGTGATGCGTGTTGTGATGTTTAGGTGTCCACATACTTTTGACCATATAGTGTATGTTTGTTGTAAAAACAAGACAGCTTATCACCCAAACAATACCATAAACACAGTGAAGCATGCTCGTGGCAGAATAATGGTACTGGGCTGCTTCTCTTCAGCTGCGACTGTGGCTCAAATCAAGAAAGAGGGAGATGTTTGCTTGTGAGTGTGTTCAGAAGGCTGCTGAGTGTGTGGCTGCATCTAAATAAAATAAGGAGCATACTATGTGTCATCGCTTATTGAAAAACCAGTTTACAGTGAACACCCCAAATCATAATTATTGGCACCTCTGCTGCCTTTGAACACAACGATGGGGTCGTATTCCTGCATATAACTGAATAGTTACTTTCACAAACAGCATGTAGTTCCATCATATACAAATCACTTCTAATTAAGTTGTTTCTAAAACTGCATGTGTCTTGATTGGGATAATTCAATCCCTCTTAGGCATAACTGAAGCTTTAATTGAACTTCAACATTAAATTTTCATCACAGTAATGTACAAATTTGTAAGCAATCTCTGTTCTATTTAGTAACTATGCTAATCTTTGACAGTAAAAGGAAAATCTTCTGGAAAATTAGTCATGGGCTTTGTTTATTGTTGCTGATAGAATCTTTTTGAAAATAGCATCTATACGTGGAAAATGATCAATGTAGAAGGCTAATATTGCCAGATCATTGTTACAGTTTAGATCATTTCACAGTGTTTCAACACCATGACAATAGTACAGTTTGGACTTTATTAAATATTCACATTTATTAATATGAATCATATTAAGACATATTTTTGTTATACTTGTAATTAATTCTATTTCAGCTTAATATTCTATTTCAGAGTTCATGAAGCATTGGTATACATTGCAAACCATTTTCTATTGTTGATGAATAATTATTTTTAGGGGAATTTTAATTTAGTTTTAGTTAAACAAAACTCAAAAAACTGTAGCCCATGATCAATTTACAGTATCAAGACTCACTGTTAGGATGAAATCTCAAAATGAAATCTCTACAGTGGATGCTGAATAATAAGAAGAAATAGGCTTCAATTATTAAGTGGTACCTTTATAAACTCAGACATTTAATTCTTTTTTTTTGGCAACAGATTCATTTTGTTTGAACACTATTGCTAGCTGCAAACTAGTTCTAGACAACTTACACACCACACTAATCTCAGGAACTTGTCAGCATTCGCTTTTATTCACTTTTATTTGTATAGCACTTTTAACAATAGACATTGTCACAAAGCAGCTTTACAGAAATAAACAGATTCAAAAACTATATTGTAAATATGTGAATTTATCCTAATGAGCAAGCCAGTGGTGATGGTGGCAAGGAAAACCTCCCTGAGACAATATGATCAAGAAACCTCTTTCAAAGGGGAGCCCATCCTTATCTGGGTGCAACAGATAGTGCAATTATAAATAAATCCCTTCTATTATTGTGTACTATATGGACAAATAGTGCAAATNGCATGTGTAGCTCAACAGAGAGATGGAGAGAGAGGGAGAGATTGTTAGGTAAGCTTTTGTCCTCTAATGGTTAAGGATAATGTATCAGAGTGTTTTATTCATGTATTATTACTTAAGTTACAGCAGCGATAAACAGACTATCTTTTTCCTTTCTCTTGAATAAGACAAAAAACTGCAGCTTGTGATATTACAGAGAAACCAGAATGCAGAAAGTCCTCTGTCCTGAAGATCCTCCCATAGCAGAAAACCTACTGACTGACACTGGAGACTCCTTCCATAGACAGCTTCAACATATCAACAAGTATACATTTTTCTTTTGGGTACCCCTGGCCAAATTACACTTTTTTTTTTCTTAAGTGGAAAGAAGTAAACAGAACCTCTGCAGGTGAATACTAATAAAAAAAAATCTGCAAATGTTAATGTATAGTTACTTTATATTTGATGATTTTATGGCATGTGCTAAAGTTTGGACACTCCTCAAGTTGTAAAGTCTCATAATTAACTTGTTAGGCATTACTTGACTCATCAGGACTCGTTACTCAGGTCAATCATTGTCATAAGGAATTGTCTACACCAGCTACACAACACAAACATAAAATTATTCACCAGAATAAAAAGTACTAGAATAGGCTGTGCTGCTTATGGACTTTCCCCTGAACTGTTTATTGTACTGGATGTAGTTACGTGTATTAGGGCAGGCAATGATCAGTATAAATGAAATTAAATCTAATTAATGAAGCACAGATTCAGTAACATTGATGCAGTCAGTCCTCAAAATGGTAACGAGTATACATCGTAACATGAAACGGAAGTATAGGAAAATAATAAACACTGTCTGGCCAATCAGAATCAAGCTAGGGATCTCTCATAGAGACCGACAATCAATAGGTTGGAAATTGATGTGCAAAATGGACATTTTCCCTCCTATTATTCACTCAGAAAAAAAAATAAAATGGAAGAAGTTAAGTCAAACGAGCCACCTCTTCAGTGCTCATTTGAATGGGAAACCAGTGGTTGCCAGAGTGCTCATCTGTTTCTAGATCAGGAAAAGTTTGAACATCCTGTCTCTTATGGTTTAATTTTACTCTAGTGGTTAAGAGAAGCGTAGGTGCATGATGGGGAGGAAATATGGAGGGTTAGAGGGAAACAAATGCAATGAAACATTGTGCTATAGGCAATGACATAACGCAATAACATTTAGTGATGAAAGTACAAGTCTTTTAAATGGTTTCATAATGTCTAAGAGTACCATGTAAAATTTCAGCTTAGCAAAGGTCATATTAAATATATGAATATGACTTTTTAGGCCAACAATACTGGGAACAAACTGATGAATTAGGTCATGAAAAAAAAATCAAAGCAGTAGACGCTGTTCTGAATGAATGTGTTATGAGTGGACTGGAAGTAACCCTCCAAACAACACCCCTTATTTCTTTGAAATTTAATTGCTATGAATTAGAGACAAATTTACTTTAAAAAGTAAGGTGACTACCAGAACAGCCAGCATACTACTTTTGTTTTGACTGGGGTGGAGAATTTCTTAGTCAGAATGGGAATTCTCATTCTCATTTCGTATCCCACATGAAGTGCTATCTTGTAGCACAGGTGGGTTTCCCTATTGACATCAAATGCATGCTGATGACCTCTAAAAAAAAAAAAAAAGACGTTAAAGCATGTGTGCCTCTAGCTTCATCCTGCTCTTTTATTGTTAATATTTCCATTCATCAGTACTAAATTAAAATGTTCATTTTCGGCTTGTTCAGTCATCATAGCCTGTCCTCCAGTTACCAATGAATTGCTAATTCTAATCTCACATACCACATGATTCATCTGACCATGTGGCAGCAGCGCAATGCACACAATTATGCAGATACATGTTTGTTCACATCAAACATCAGAATGGGGAAAATGTTTGATCTCGGCGACTATGACTATGTTGTATTTCAGAAGCTGCTGATCTCCTGGGATTCTGACACACAACCGTCTCTAGAGCTTACACAGAATGTTGCAGGGGGAAAAAACATCCAGTGAGCAGCAGTTCAATGGGCAAATCTGAATTGTTGAGAGAGGACAGAGGTCAGACTGGTTCAGCTGACAGGAAGGTTATGTAAAGGCAACTTAAATAACCACTCTTTACAGCTGTGGTGTGGTGAAAAGATTCTCAGAGTGTACACTTCGAAACCTTGAGGTGGATGGGCTGCAAAAGCAGAAGATCGCATCGGGTATCACTCCTGTCAGCCAAGAAGACTGGAGAAAGGCCAGACAATGTTTTTCTGATCTTCAACTGCCCAATTTGAACCCTTTGCCTGGCCTGCATATGTGCTGCCCTCAGATTTCCAGTTTCCTACAGTATACAAAAATGCAACACAGGAATGTTGAAAACAAGATGTTATAGATAGACCAGTTAAATTGGCTCGCTTGTAGTCATAGCACTGAGAGACAAAGGGTAGAAGGAAAGGCCCAGAGTCAGAGATTGAAATCCAGTAATCCTTGTATTTGTACCTCTGATTATACTTTTGCTTTTAGGAGATCTTAATATTCATGTCTATTATTCCTTTAAACTTATGGTCAATGAGTTGTACAGCTTCTTGGCTTTTAACCTTGTGCAGTCTAGTAACAGTCCCACACACCATTAAGGCCACCCTCTCAGTCTTATCATTTGGTTTTTCTATTGGCAGCATTGCAGGTTATATAAGCAGGATTTATGACTATAGGGAAACTGTTAAAACCTGTTTGTCGCCGTCAGTCCATAAACACTCTTAGTATCGGTTATTTGCCAGGTCTTAAGAACCTCATGAGTTCCATTGTGTCTAGATCACCTTAGCTGGGAGTAAATTAAATAGTCCCACTTTTTCTACTCTGCTTGGTCCACCATCTTTGACTCTGACACCAGACAAAGTTCATGTCACAGCCCTTGCTGGATCATCCTACCCAGGTGAGTAAAGCAGGAGTGTCGGAAAGCGGAGTGTAAATGGATGACTGGCAGAAGGTACAACATTTTATCAAACTGCCTCTCCGTTTTAAATAGTTTGGACCTGTGTGCTTTTCCTCCATGCCTCTTAAAAGAAACGTTTGACATAAGTCCTGGAGTGTTGTCCTTTTTTAATGCCTGCTACCTTTTTCTTTAGTGCTGGGAAAAGTTGTTCTTTCACATCTGTGGGCTCATCTGATTAAAAAATGTTTTTTCGTTTTCTTTTTTTTACTTTCCAGTCTGGTTTCAAACCTCATCATAGTATAGATTTATTGCTTACTGTTCATTCTAGGAATTATGCTATCATACTCTTACAATTTCAGCACCACTGTGAATCAGTGAGTGCCACAAGCACACGTGGGTCTTAAGGGTTATACTGAGCTGGTATAAGTCCTACCTCAGTGACAATACTTTCTGATGTGGGTAGATTCTTTTTATCTGGTTCATTCGTTCCACTGCTATGTTGACGACACTCAGCTCAATTTGTCTAATGAATAATATGCTCACTAAAGCATGAGTGTCTTGATGATGATAACATCTGGTTGGAAATAATATTCTCCAGTGTTTACAGATGGCCTACCCAAATCTATAAAGTTATGAAATAACATAGAAACATTGCCACAATGTGTTAAACAGTACATCAGGTCATTTTGTACTCAGGTTTTTATCATCATCAATCAATCATTTGTCAAGAGCATCAATTTTTTTTTTTTGCCAAGAGCAGCTTTTTTCATGCCCTAAGTAATAAGTAAAATGTCACAAAAAAAACTGGCAGAAATATTAATGATTGAAACATAACCGCCATGCCATGGATGCGTACAGTAAAATGATAGCTTGCTTCACACCACTGCTGATGTGGGCAGGTTTAAGAGTGTGCTACCCTCAGCCACTAGACGGCGTCAGAGACTTTTCATTTTACTTTTCATCTGTCGCTACGTTGGCCATTCTTATTATATCATATTATATATTTTACTTCTTGCTACTGTGCTCTGAGATGAAAGCCCTGACTTGTTATTTGAATAAACAGGTCTTTCTAAACTCGCTTTTTAACCTTCAAACAAATACTTCCTCAAATGGGATTAAACAGCTCGGCGGTAAAGGATTCAGAGTTGTGGTCATTTGTAGCCATAAGAATTTGTTTTATCAGAATTTCTTTTTTATTCTTCCTTTCATCTCATACTAATTTGTCTCATTAGAAATCCATGCAGCCCTCATATAGTGGATTATTTGTAACCGAGAGTTATAAAGAGTTGCATTCTCACAAGGAACCAAGCTAATTTTATTGGATGGTGTACCCTCACCAGCCACTTTAATAGGAACACCTGTACACCTGCTCATTTACGCAGTTATCCAATCAGCCAATCATGTGGCGGCAGCACAATCATGCAGATACAGGTCAAGAGCTTCAGTTAATATTCACATCAAACATTAGAATGGAAAAATGTGATCTCAGTGACTTTAACAATGGCACGACTGTTGGTAGCAGATGGGCTGGTTTGAGTATTTCAGAAACCACTGATCTATTGGGATTTTTCAATTCATATCAATTCAATTTTTTTTGTATAGCACTTTTAACAATGGACATTGTCATAGAGCAGCTTTACAAAAATGTCTAAATTTCAGATATATATTTTAAATTCAGAAATTTTCCCTAATGAGCAGAATCAACGGTGACAAGGAAAAGCTCCCTGAGATGATATGAGGAAGAAACCTTGAGAGGAACCAGACTCAAAAGGGAACCCACCCTCATCTGGATGACACCGGATAGTGCGAGTGCAAATCATTTCCCTTCTATAACTGTATGCTATATAATCAGACGCAACAGTCTCTAGAGTTTACACAGATTGGTGTGAAAAACAAAACACATCCTGTATGCGGAGGGTCTGCAGGCTGAAACACTTTGCTGATGAGAGAGATCATGACCAGAGAATGACCAGACTGGTCTGAGCTGACAGGAAGTCTATAGTAACTCAAATAAGCACTCTTTACCATGGGCTACAGTAGCAGAAGACCATGTCAGGTTCCACTCCTGTCAGCCCAGAACAAGAATCTAATGCTATCATGGGCACAGACTCACTGGACAGTTAGAAAACTGGAAAAAGACCAGGTGATTTTTTTTTTCCTTCTTCAAATGTCCAGATTGGGTGAGCCTGTGCCAATGATAGCCTCAGATTCCTGTTCTTGGATGACAAAAGTGGTTTCCTGATGTTGCAGCCCATCTAACACAATGTTCAATGTTTTGTGCATGCTGAGATGCTCTTCTGCTCACCAATGGCAGCTTGGACCAATCTGGCCATCTTCGTGTGACCTCTCTTATCAACAAGGCATTTCCTCCCACAGAGCTGTTCCTCACTCAGTGGTTTTTGTGTTTCACCCCATTCTGTGCAAACCCCAGCAAATGTTATGTGTGAAAATCCCTGGAGATCAGCAGTTTCTCAAACCAGCCCATCCGGTACCAACATCCGTGCCACGGTCAAAGTCACAGAGATCACACCTTTTCTCCATTCTGATGTTTTGATGTGAACATTAACTGAAGCTCCTACTACATGATTGGCTGATTAGATAACTGCATGAATGTGAATGTGTCCCTAATACAGTGGATGGTGAATGTAGTCAGATTAGGTTTTGAAACAAGTTCAATTGCACCATTTATTATTAGCATATGTAGAATAATGTTGCATTTGTTTGCAGATTCTTTGCAAAGAGACAGCTAAGAAAAAAAAAACAGTGACAGTGGAATCAAGGTGAATAGTTCACTGATTTTTAAAGTATGATGAAAGTAATTGTACAAAGTGGGACTGGATATAGTGGAAGTAGGTAATAAAAAGCACAAGTAGCGAAACTTCGTGTAAACTAAGCTCATTATGCAGTTATGGACATAAATGGTGTGTGTGCAAGAGAGAGATAAGCATGAAAGTGTACTGATATAAATTGTGCTATATGTAAAATGGGATGAACGTGATAAACGTTTAAGATAAAATCATAAACAGGATGCCATAACCATAACCCTGTATCAGCACAAATATGCTGCCTGCCTATTCAGATATAGTCAGATAATTCTTTCTCTTTGAGGCTCACCACCTAGTTTTTGAGAACTTTATCATTATCACTATCATTATTTCCAGTGTTACTGTTACTATTAAGTGCCATCTTTCTCCATTTCCCTTGACAAAGAGCAAGGTACATCTTTCCATCACTACAGGCAGTAGTGCCAGTGTGTTATGGAGGAAGGTGCTGGCTTCCGGAGACTGCATGTTAATATCAGAGAGCTCACAACACCTGCACAACTGTTTTCTGCCTCATCTGCAGGTTTTATTATGATTAGGTGTATTTTGGTGTTCATTTCTTTAATGTTAAAATGCAAAATGTGTAAAGGTTGGCAGTTCTGATACAGTGTTTTAAATATTTATTTCTGGTAGTTTTCCATCTCACCCCGCACCCTAGTGAGTCCTTGCAGTTTTTTTAAGTAGTGGTTTCAAAATTGTCCAAATCCTTAGAACCAATAGGTTGGGATGCCTGCCCTGTAGAAAATATTAGCACTGTGTTTCTTCCTGTAATGTCTGAAAGGTCGGAGACACTTATAGAATTATCTTGGACCACTCCTCCATGCAGAATATTTAAAACTCCTTTATATTCTTAGATTTATGCATGTGGATGCCCTTCTCCAGTTTTCAGTGGAGTTCAAATCTAGAAACTGAGAAGGTTATTGCAGGTTTTTTTTGTGTTTATTTATACAGTTCTGTGTTCATTTGGGGGGTATTTGGGGCTCATCGTCTTGCTGAAAGCTCTATACATGGCTAAAGCCTGAACTTCCTGACAGAGGCAACATGGCTTTGGACTGAAATTTCCTTAAACAACCCCAAAGCATCAAAGATCCACGTCCATAATTTAGAGTAATGCGTCAGGAGTTTTTCCTTGTTGTTGCCCCCTGTTTGTTGCCAAAAATGCTGATGATATGCACAACCAAAAGGTTCGATTTTGCTCTCATCTGACCACAGCACATGATGCCATATCACGATTATTCTTCTGATAATGGGATTTAGCAGTTGAATTAAACTGTGCCATTTTAAAACTGTGATCTTTGGGATCTTTTACAGCTCCAGTATACTGTATAATATAGGATATTTTCTATATACCTCCATCCTAGTACCCCACTGTGTACTAGCCTACTGTCCAGTACTGTAGTGTGTATTGTCCTGCCCTAGTATTTACAATATTGTGTTGACAATGTATATCTCACCAGAGAGAGCAGTGAATGAGCTTTCATTATGCTAAACCGGTGAAATAACAGTAGAGTTGAATAGAACTGAATTTAACTGAATTTTTCATGGGTTCAATTTCTAGCAAATTTCTAAACTGATGCAGACACGTATGTAAAACATTGCGTTAACAGCCCCGATTGTGCATAATCACTTATGTATTTTTATACATATTACCTCATTTGTGCAGATAGAAAGAGATTTGACATGCATGTATTTATACCCCAGGTAAGCAGGACATTGTTAAAGGCAACGAGAGTTCTTGGAGACTAAGAGCAAATCAAAAATATATTTTTTTCCAGAATTTGTTTGCATGTATTTAAAATGTTCATTAGTGGTGACAAAGTTTTAGCACAAACAAAAGCTTGCTATTAAAAAAATGCTGTTATTTTTTTTAAAAAAAAAAAGGAGCTCTAATGAGAATTATTTTTGCTAGAATATTTGGTTACAATTATTTGAGTGTAAAAATTGAATAATGGTGTGTGATGTTTATTTTATTCAATCATTCAGGCTCATTTATATGAATGGTGCCAATAATTCTGGAGAGCACTGTATTAAAGGTACAAAACACATACCACCTTAGTGACAGATTTGAAGCTGAAAGGTACAGTATAAAACCTTTTTTTCCTGAAAGTGTAACATGGCTCGGAGAAGTAATGGGCCAGGTGTTGAGGGGAAGGTTAATATCCAACCACCATTTCCTCAAACCAGCATTAGAATATACTCTCTCTAATAAATTAAACTGCCAAGGAACAAATGGAGTACACACAGAAACCCCAAAACGTTCCTGCACACACCGTATGGTTATCAGTATGTATGTTGCAATCAGATTGTTGCAATATTTAAAGAGGAAGGAACATGTGTACTTGAGCACGAACACTTTCTTTAACCCGCCTCTACTGATTCTGTTGATCGAGTTACCAGAGCAAACACTCCCTCTTGTTTCAAATACCAGCACTTGCTTTCTTCCCACCCCAAAGCTGACGAATATACAGTGTGGAGTATTCGCTCCTACCTCTGGCTCATGTAACATCACTGTCCACAGGCAGACAGCTGCAACAACAGGTAAGCATTACACAAGATCAAGACACGACATCCCTACAACTCAAACCACATTTAGTTATGGATGGAAAATACTACATGTTGTGAGCTTGGGGAAAGTGCGAGCCTGTGTAATGTGTTAAGGTGCCTTCTTATACCATGCATGCCTTTTGGATGGGTGTAGACAGGCTTTCAGTAGCAGGTCCTTTCCACTGGAACTTGTTCTAGCCTGTGGTGGAAAGGGTTAGCATTCCTTTGAACACACACATACGCGAAACACACACATATTCTCAAGAAAGCCATTGTACAACTGAACTTTAAGTGTCATTCGTGTACATAAAAAAATTCCAGCTCTTTTACAATAACCATAAAAAAAGAATATATGTTTGAGCAGGAAAATACTAGGACTTTGGCCAGTATAGCTGCTGTTTATAGTGTAGACAGGATGGGCTCTGCAATAATATTGACTTGTGCTCATTCCAAACCATCCTTTTTTTTTTTTTTAAAATAAAGGTTTGCCAAGATTTAAATGTCTTATCTTTATAATCTATATATATCTATATCTTTATATTGATTCAAATTTCTCTCTAAAATTGAAGAAACATATTTACATTTTTTTTTTTTAAATAGTACCATTTTCTGTAGTGAAATTATTGACACCCTTTAAAACAAATCATTAAAATAATCATTTTTAACTTGCTTAGTCCCTTGCTTAGTTGCTTTTGACCATAATTAAATGGTTCCCAAACTGCAAGCCTGTTACCTATGTTTAAATATAAGCAGCAAATTTAACAAATCAACCGGACCCGTTATTATACTCACACACACTGAGGGAAATGGTGAAGAGCCCATTTGCACAACTGCGCTCCATTAGGTGTGAAGACAGTTGCATGAAAGAAGCCTTTCTGGAGAGTAACCCACAAAATGTAGCGCAGGAATTCTACCAAGCATCATTGGCATGACAAGCATGTCATGAGGGACCCAAATTTAAAAATAAAAGGGGTAAATTTATGACTTTAAAATGTATTAAATTTATAAAATTGAATTGAATTGAACATTAACATGTTCTGCTAAAAATGGGAACTACATGGGACAATTCAGAAAGAAACTCAGTGCTATTATTCTCTCTTGAGTGGTCTTTACCACATGTTACTTTTGGCAGTGATGATCATTCATTCATTCATTCATTCATTCATTCATTCATTCATATGCTGATAAGTATTGTGTTTACTGCATGTAGTTTTGGAAAAGCCTCAGTGATTCCTGTTGAAATACCACAGCTTCTCCCCATTCTTCATTAAAAATCATTCTGCACTAGTACTATTCCCACCTTATGGTAGCTGACCTGCTGCATAGGAGATTGTGCATGAGCTTCATGGCATGAACAATTTAAATCCCTGCGATCTGCAAACAAAAGACAGCTTGTTCCACTGCCACGTGGCAATATTCCAATCATGAGTATTGGTTTAGTCATACTCGGATGATGCAGTAAAGTAAATGATGTAGTTGACATTTTGGAGAGAAAAAAAAAAGAGACATGACTGTCTTTTTCTCTCTCTGAATGAGGAAAAAATCCAGACTTGGACTACAGACATCAAATATAGTTTACAACTAAATAAATTTCCTGACTATTTTAGAGGAGTAAAGAAAATTTAAATGCATTGCCAAAAAAAAAACCGTTTCACTATATCATCTCTCTACAGAAATCCAATGGACGCGGTGCAGGTGTTGCAGATGGTAGTGACCGTGGTGATCTTCGTGGTGGGGGTGACGCTGAATGGCCTGGTAGTTTGGGTTCTGGGATTCCGCGGCAGGCACAGGAGTCGAGCCGTAGGAGGTGAAACACAGGGTGCCGGAAGCTTCCGGATATACGTTGTGAACCTGGCCCTGGCTGACCTAATGTTAATTTTGCGCACACCTGTCATGCTAGGCTATCTAGCGCACAACTTTAACTGGCCCTTCGGAGTGCATGTGTGTCAGTTGATTATGTTCCTGCGCTGCCTAGGATTATATGTAGGGGCCTTTTTGCTGAGTGCCATTGCACTGGAACGGTGTTTGTGCATATTACGACCTGTCTGGGCTCGAATGAGACGCCCACGCTGGGTGGTGCCACTTGTCTGCATCCTGCTGTGGGCATTGGCTTCTGCCCTCTCTGTGCCTTACATTACAGCTGCTGGACTCAAAAGTGCGAATAACAGGACCCAGTGCAAAGAAAATGTTAATGAAACTGGACGAACAATGCTGCTTGTGGTGGAGTCAGTGGCAGGTTTCATGCTTCCATTGGTGATTTTCTTATCCTGCAATCTGGTTATAATTATTGCCGCAAAAAGGGCTGAAAATGTGTCAGTGTCCAGCATGGCTGCCTCCACACCTAGTTCCCCTGCTGGATCCATTTACACAGCACAGAGGATGACCCGCCTCTACCGGATCCTCTTCTTCACCATGCTCCTGTTTCTCACTTGTTGGGTGCCGTACTTCACCTGCCGCTTCCTCAAAGCACTGGCTGCTGAACGTCCTGATTGGAAAACCCTTTATGAAGGAGCAGAACAGGGCATATACGTGGCACTGTTCCTGGTATACATCAAGAGCGCACTCAACCCAATTTTGTATGTATTTGCTGCTCGCGGACTGAGCCGCACTCTCCGTGCCTCGCTGCTCTCAACAATCGAGCGAGTCTTTAACGAGGATGTGTCCGAGTCCCTGCGCAGGAAGTCCTTGCGGAGAAAAGACTCACAGATTTAAGTACAAATTGCCTGTGGATTACTGGTTCAGTGATGGATATTACAAAACCTGCTTGCTCTGTTGAGAAATCTGTGGTCAAATCTAAGAGAAGTGAAACAAGTTCCTGACAGGAAGTCTATCTGACCATCTGAGGATGTAAGAGACAGGACATGGACCTCAAATCTTAAGTCCGTAGAATTATTAATATAGCCAGAAACCAGATGCAGACCAAATGGTGAACTATTACGATTTCTCTCACCCTCTTCAAGCCTGACAGTCATTGTTCAGAGTTATGCATTATTAAGATATCTTCATTACATGTATACGTAACAGAAAAGTTACATCTGCTGAAGAGAAGGCATTAAGCTAGCTAACTGTGATTTTTAGCACATTCACTTCTTTTCTTGCTCAGTATTTTTCAGTGACGTTCAGTGTCACATTATTAAGAAATCCTGTGTAAAACTAGTGAAGATATCTATGAGATATCAGGAATGGTAGCTTTGATCAAGGACAATGGCCCTAGAATGGCATATGAAGCTTTGGGACCTTTGTTTGGGCAGAGTGTACACATGAGAAGGCGAGCAATCTGAAAGACTGAAGGACTAAAGCGCTGCTGCATTGGTCTCTTTAGGGAGGGCCAAATCCCACAAAGATTTTCCTTTTATGTTAAGGCTATTTTAAAGTGTATACTGTTTCACTATTAAGGATAAACATATGCCACAAATTTCATTAAAAATAATGAATCAACTTGAAAATTCAGAGACAATTGTTCAGCATAATATATTTAAGCAAAATGGTCCAATTGTTAATCATTTTCTATTTCACTATCTGAGTACCACTATTAAGCAAACAGACCAAAACACATGTTTAGCAAGTTTATCCATACTAGTCAAACAAATAAATGTCTTGCAAATGTATCCAGATTAACGATGTCACTTTATTTACATTCGTTTTACTCAGGAAATCATGTATTTATACAATGCTGATCATGTGAATGATCATTTACAGTGGACTAGAAAAGGAACATCTGAAAATTCAGTTAGCTATAAATTATGTTCGCTTATATACATGCTTGTGTTATAACAGTGGCTTTGATTAACATCTAAAGTATTATGATATTATGATCTTTTCGTAAATCAACAATCAACAATGTTTTAAATCGGAAAATAGTTACGCTTCGAGTTAAAGAATTTTTGCTCATTAAAAAAAAAAAAAAAGAAAGAAAGAAAGAAATGAGAAAACACTGATCCAGTTGTTTGGAGTTACAGGTGATCCATCTGCTTATGTGCCAACTCCAAAAAGGCTTTTACATTCCCGGTTACCTTTCTTTTCTGGACAGCCTTCATGACAGCTTTGGGATCCGGCACTGCTTTCATGATCTTCTCCTAATGGACCAATCAGATGTTAGTCAACTGTTGCAAAATTACAATATTATCTCATGAGCTGCTCAGCACTTATTTCAGCGACACGTTTCAAAACTGGCAGTTCACTAGCAGACAGCGGTGGTTGTGTAAAAGTCCTTACACTGCAGTCTTTAAAAGTCTAAATGTTATTTTTTGATTACGAGGCTATATTGAACAGACTATAATGCGGAAGTTCTTTGTTTTGAAAGAGTTGCAGCAAGACCTTGGTTTCTGCAACGCAACATAGGAAAAAGGAAATTGAGACTGACGGACTTGGTTCATGCAACTCTTGGAAGGCTTGCTTTCAAAGGATGTTACGTGAAAAACGCTTAGCTCTTTATAAAATATTACCAATAATATTTCCTTGGATGCCAATGAAGTTGGCAAACATTTCAAACAGACTAAATTCTTCTCTACTTAACTGAAGCAGATAAATTAATCCAAACGTTGTGCAAGAGGATTTTATCATCATCCACTCCTACAGCAAACCAAATTTAATTCTGGAACATACTGTGACTTCTATATTTCATAGCAGACCTGTTACGCTGCACACAGTGTTTCATGTGGTTGCGCGGGATCACTCCTGCAACGATCTTTTGACGTTTTTAACTGTGTAGACCAGAAATATAGAGATGGAAATGTTTTTGTCACTCTTGGTTCCATAATTACTCAAGCAGTCCTTTTTGTTGTGCATAGACACATATCACTATACATATCAAAAGCGATTTTAAGACTAGGTGGGAAGCCTCCCCCTTAAATTTCATTAAAACGGGGCAATGAAATATTTCTATATTAATTGTAGAGATGTGTCTATATTATTCATCACTCTTGGTGAAAATCAAATTGTCAAATAACTCACTGCAATATCAGGCAATTTGTTCAATTAACAGACGTTTTTGGAGAGTGCGCTCTTAGCTTGCCCTGGGCACACGGCTTCTTCATATGATGATTGGAAGATCTTTCAACGGGAGTGAAACTCATAACCAACTGTCAATCAAATGCTAATAAACATGTCTGACATTCAAACTTAAACATACACTATATGGCCAAAGGTTTCTATACACATAATTGTATAGAATGTCTTTATACGCATTACAATGTCCCCAAACATGTTCCAGCATGATCCTCATATCATCTAAAGGAGTTTTTCCTTGCCAGTCGCCTCAGGCTTTCTCACTAGGGATAATTTTTTGTAACATCTAGGACTGTAGCATGTTTTGTTTGTTTGCATGTTTTTCTGTTTCTTATGTTCTGTAAAGCTGCTTTGAGACAATGTCCATTGTTAAA
>JAKKZN010000026.1:5093505-5103671 GCA_033441825.1 Pangasius elongatus
TTATTATTATTATTATTATTATTATTATTATTATTATTATTATTATTATTATTAGGCTGCATGTAAGTGTAGCTTCTAATTAAAAAAACAAAACAATGTATAGATTGTCCTTTTTAGAATTTGGAGAATATTATACAGATACAGATATTACACAGTTTAAATAGTTATATTTAGCTCGCTGTATTTACATCAGTGATGCTTTAAAATTGTATTTTATTTTAGAAATTTGACATAAATAAAAATAAGGGTTCGCTTTCAGTGACACACACACACACACACACACACACACACACACACACACACACAATCTCTGAGCTTTCACACTTCATACACTGTCTGTGTGTAATAACCTGATCCAGAAAAGATGACACTAAACCGAAGGTCTGCTGTGAGATTTACTTCCTCTCCGGAGTTTTCCCAGACCACCAGCATCACACACACACACACACACACACACACACACACACACAGAGTAATGAGTGGCTCAGGCTCAGTGCCAACACAAACACACATTTGGTTGAGATTAGGCCGGCGTTGGGTGCTGAATGCCCTCTGTGTGTGTGTGTGTGTGTGTGTGTGTGTGTGTGTGTGTGTGTGTGTGTGCTCCTGATCAGCACAGACGCCTCGCTGAAACTTTCCGAACGCCGGCGCAGGGAAAAGGGCGGAAACTTCCACGGTGTTAAGCATCAGCGGTTTCCTAAATTTGTAAGCCTTTGACCATTAAAGAGTAAAGTGACCCCGGCTGTTGTTTTTCCGCCCCTGCTCACTGCCGCTCCTTTTTTTTCCCCTTCTGATTTTTATTTTTAAGAGACCACATCACTTATGTGAATTAGAGGCCCTGAGGAAAGACAGGAATGGTGCATTCTGGGACAGCAAAGCGGTAATGTGGAAGGGCTTACATGTGGTCGATGACCCTCTGTTCAATCAGGGGTCAGAGAAGAAAGCCGGAGAGAGACGAGGGGCTGACGGGAGCTGCGTGAGCACGGCGTTTACTCCACCGCTTATCAAAAGAGACATGCATAAATACATTTTACAACATTTTATAACGTTTTATAAATAAATAATGTTTTATTTAAAATGGTGTAGCACTATTTCAGCTGTTAGACTTTCATTACATACGATTCTTATTGTCCTGGGTTACGCCATAATGCAGCTCTGCTTTTAGAGACTTCATTTAAATAAGTAAATACATATCTTTCAAAGTATTCTTCTTGTTATTATTATTATTGTTATTACTGTGGTCTGATTGGTTACAGTGGCATTGTGGGCGGGAACAAACATTGCACAGAGCTGGCACAGCTGACACACCGTCATAGACCATCAGAGTGTCTCATATATATTTATAACTTATTATTAGGAAATCACTGGCTGTTGCTGAGGATGGCTCCACATGGACAGACTAAAGATCTGTGAGATTCTTCTGGATGGTTCCCCTTAAAAACCATGAAGACGGCTTTGGACTGCAGTTGATATGATCAGTTTTGCACTGGAGTCTCCACCAGTGAACAGTTTATAACGTCAACAACACAGACTTAATATGAAAACTATAAGGAATTTCCTGGTTACACGATCACACTTGTCGACTCTGTAGTATACAGTTATAGAAGGGAATGATTTATAAGCGCACTATCCAGTGTCACCCAGATGAGGACGGGTTCCCTTCTGAGCCTGGTTCCTCTCAAAGTTTCTTCCTCATGATGTCTCAGGGAGTTTTTCCTCACCACCTTCACCTCTGGCTCGCTCATTAGGGATCTTCTTCTTCTTCTTTTCCCTTCAGGGGTCTCCACAGCGAATCATCACTCTCCACCTATCCCTATCTTCTGCATCCNCTGACGCAACCCTCTCTATTTATCCGGGCTTGGGACCGGCACAGAAGTCACTGGACTGCGACCCCCATGGCTAGATTGGCTTGCTCATTAGGGATAAATTAATAAATTTGTATGAAATTGTATATCCTGAATTTATATATTTCTGTAAAGCTGCTTTGTGACACTGTCCGTGGTCAAAAACACTACACAAATAAAACTGAATGGACTAGTATCCAGACTATCATGTCAGTATGACTGCTGTGCTGAGAAACATCCATTGCCCCAATTCCATGTTCAGCGGTGGTCCTGTGGTGGTTCCTTTCAGTGCCAGACAACACTGTGAGGGTGAACAGATGGGCTACAGTCAGTCAGTTTACACCTGTATGGGAGGTTTACTGGACTACATGCTCTGTATATTTACTTCCTCTGCTGCTGAGTGGCTTTACTCATTTTGTACTCACCCATAATCGACCTTCATGTGCTGCCCATTGAAGAAGAAGACAGTTGAAGGAATATAACTGATGTCAAAGTATCGGGTATAAACTGGCACTTTATCCACATCCACCAGATAGATGCAAGTCATGTTACTCAGGTCATGGGCGGTTTTGGACAGCTGCCATGAAAACAGAGGCTGTGTTATTGGTGCAGGAGGACACAGGTTGGCTCTGCAGTGCCACAGTGTGCCAGAGAAATTAATACATTCAGTTTAACACACGAGTCAGGCTAGCTAGATTACTAGCACGACTTACAATCTCGTCCAGCTGCATGCAGACCGAGTCTTCATCTCGTCCGAAGCGCAACACCAGCACTTTCTCCGCAACTGTTTTAATGACTTCATCTACATCCTTTTTACACGACAGTTTAGGCAGAAACAAGCTCATAATTTCACGTGTGTTTCGATATCAAACTAGTACCGGACAACGCCGCCACGTCTTCGCCCTAGCGCTCTGATTGGGTAATAGTGCAACAGCCAGCCAATCATCGCGCAGAAGGCGGGATGATGATTCTTCTTCTTCGGTTTGCCGACGGACTACAAACCAACGTACCGGTGTAACAGCATGACTTTATAAAGAAGTTATATTCTGGATATGAAACCTGTCTCGTTTGCGTTTTTAAATAAAACCCTTTGAACCTGTACTTGTGTACAGACCACTGATGCTCCACTCCTTTCCCTTCACCCCGTCCTTCAGTTTTTCTCTTTCTACAGTGAACTTCCTGCAAACTATCAGCACACGTTCAACAGTTTCCTTTCAACTGCAAATCTCACATTTATCTCACGCTATCTCACTTATCTAACGCAGCATTGAGGTCTCTAGGTCCTAATCATAACCAAGTAAAAATAACATCTACAGAAAGCGGGACTTTTCTGACTGAGGAAATTAAAAACAACATCTGCGCCCGACGTACGTCAGTGACGTCATCAGAGCGGAAGCGGATAATGAGTGCCCGAAGCTGCAGTGTTTGGGTCGGAGCGGAAATCTTCAACAGAGCACCGCTGAATGTTGTCCGTGTAGAAACATGGTGCTTAAATATACTTTAAATAAAAAAAGCGACCTTTTGGTACAGATATTAGTTGCCACCCATTTGACGTCTCAGACATTTTGTCATTTGATGGCTTCAGGTTTGTAGTGCGTTGGAAATGATTACATTAAGTCGAGTATATTTTTGTTTCACTACGACTCAAATAGTTGATGCACCGATAATCAACGTGACCTAAGACAGAAGAGCGAGCAACGGCAAGAACTTGCTACGAGTCTTCTGGAGCTGGTGTTGGAGCATGTCCTGCCACATCTGTCTCACTGAGGTAGCAGGTTAATCAGCCAGCTTTAGCTGTTTGTGTATCAGATGTTTGAAATTTACAGCCCATGATGTTTGTCAGGGCTCGTACTGTGGCTGTGCTGAGGAGGTTTCTCCCTCCAGCTCCCACACTTGTGAAATATCATGCCACCAATCCGTCCAAGTCGTTCATCACCTCCACATCCAGCTCGGCTCTTACCGCAAGCCGAGCCCTGAGCACTGGCTGGACTTTGAAAAAAGATGCTCCTCAGCATAAACCTGAGCTTGACTTGGATGTATGGAAATCAGTGATGAGATCCCAGGCATCGCAAAATGAGAAACCCAAGGACGGAGAAGAAGAAACCACAGCTGCTGAAGAACAAGAAGAAGAAGAAGAAGGACACAGCTCTCCAGTAGAGGCGAGCCGTACGCTGGTGGACATGTGGCGGCAGGCTGGAAAACAAGTCCCTGAAAACATTACAGATGAGCAACTGGAGACGCTTGCAGAACTCACCACTAAGTCCTCCAAGAGGAAGTACCTCAAGTACCTGGCTATAAAAGAGGGCCATAAGAAGGCCAACAAAGAGAAAAAGGAAAAGAAGAGGGCTGAGAGGTTGGCGGAAATGAATAAGGAGGAGGAAGGACGGGCTGACAAGCTGGAAGACGTGGAAGAGGAAGGTGAAGGAGAACCCAAATTCAAAAACACGTATCTGCTGCAATTCTGGACTCGTTCCATAGACAGAGCGTTAGGCTGGAGAGCGGCGCAGGCCATGCAGTATGGCCAGCCGCTGGTCTATGATACGAGCTATGACCAGCACATGACGAGGCGTGAGATGGAGAACACGATCTCCCAGCTAATGGAGACTGAAGGCTGGAACCGGCGCTCTGTAGACCCCTTCCATTTGCATTTCTGCAACCTGCAGCCAGACGGTGCTTACCAGCGGGAGCTCCTCAAACGCTACGGCCAAGAGACATGGGATCGTCTTTTCATCACCACTACCAGCCAGCGTCACATCGACGTTTTTCCCCGGGAGGACCTCGTCTACCTGACCGCTGATTCTCCCAACGTGCTCCACACCTTCGACCACAGCAAGGTGTACATCATTGGAGCCATGGTGGACCGATCCATCCAGTCCGGCGTTTCTCTGGCCAACGCCAAGCGCCTCAAGATACCCACGGCACGTCTGCCTCTGGACGAGTACCTGCACTGGGAAATTGGGGCCAAGAACCTGACGCTGGACCAGATGATCCGCATCCTCATGACGGCCAAGGAGACGGGCAGCTGGGAGAAAGCTCTGGAGTTTGTGCCCAAGAGAAAACACGACGGCTTCCATCAGCAAAGAAGTAAAGACAGTGTTCAGAGAACAGAGAAAGCCAGTAAGCCTTGGGTGGGTGCATTCAGAGCGAGCGCAGAGGGAGAACGAAGCCAAATATTTGTGAGTAAACAGAGACAGAAAAACCTGAATAGAAGTAGTGTTGCGTCTATACCGACGTTTGGATCAGAAAACATATCTGGACAGAGCAGACTGCGGATTGCACTGAAAAGTAAACTAGAGGAACGCAGTAAAGGAGCGAGTAAAAGAAACTGGTGGGAGGAAGAGTAGCCGTATAACACCGGGCACTTACTTCCCCTAAAGGAACTGCCTTTGTCTATTGAGTGTTAAATGTGATGTTTAACAAATAAATGGTTTAATTATTGCTGTTACTGGTTCAGGTCATGATGTCAAACCATCACCCAAATTCTACTCATATCACATGGAACTTTATCTTCAATGCAGCAGACTTCTGATAGTAAACACTGCTCTGTAAGGAAATCTCAAAATCTGACTGCTTTCACTATTCTGCAGAAGAACAAGACCTGGAAATCAAAATGTCACAAGTTACAGTGGCATGTACAAGGAATTTTAGAATTCCAAGACGTCAAATGAAATATCAAATTATTGAAAAGCTGTGTGTGTTTTTTTATACAATTAGCCAGCATTTAATTGGTGTAAAATTCTGACAAGAGGATTATAACCAACACTCACACTCTGTATTGTGGTCATTTCAGAAAATTACAAAATGTACAGACATTTGAAATGAAATGACATATTGCACCCGATTCATTAGAGCAGGTTCAACACTATTATCCACAGCTTTGGCAAATACTGCGTAAAGAACAAACTGCTCAGTTAGTCCTATTTTAGCATGGACAAATACACAAGCACTGCTTGGCTCGTCTGCTGTCACCCAACACAACGACAATCAAGCACACAGATAAACTGATATACATATGATAAGAAATTCAGATTCCTGGAAATTCAAAAACAAAAATAGACACGGCATAATCAGGCAAAAGCAGCACTTCTTAGAAACGCGTCAGGTCAAATCATCACCCAGCATTTCCTAAAGTCTTCGTAATGGCATATAGAAATAGTTGTGCAAACATAAGGCAAGTCACACACTAACAAGGGCTGATGAAGAAATCAACCGCTTCAAGTTACAGGAATAAAAAGATCCAAAAAAAAGAAAAAAATCCAATGATTCCTATTCCTATGTTGATCCGAGTCCAACTGTACTCTCTCTCTTTGGCGTCCACAAAGAGACACGTTATTTATTGCCACTTCTGTTACGTGAAGATGACGACACCAGCCGTTTGATCGCGTGCTGTGATGCTCCGCTGTTTCTGGGGTTGTTGGGAATCAACGCTGCACTCGCATGAGCCAAAAACAAGTTAATCATACTTTGTTCAGATGAATGCACCGAAATCATCAGTTCACAAACGTGCTCAGAAAATCCAACATGGATATAGTGACATAGTGTCACTACATGTCCGGCTTTAGTAAAAATAACTGGTTGTTATAAAAAGTAAAAAGTCAGGCCTATAGCTATATTACAGTATAGCGGATGTGTATCTTCTGATACAGTGAAGGACAAAAGTTTGCATCCCTGTTGTTTTAAATAGGAAAACATAGCAGAATTATTACACGTGTAGTAGGAAAACGGGCCAAACAATCTGACAGATATGTAACATATGGAAGGAAGAAAGCATGATGGGGCTACAGTGAGGCTCCCAAAGCTGCTCGGAGGACATCACCACGACTGGAGACAGTTTGCAAAGCAAAGCAACGCACAGGCAAACGTGTTATTAGAGAATATTTACATTAATCACACGCAGAAAGGAGCGGCGAAACGTACAACACATGACGGCCTCTATCTGAACATTTGTTACCCGTGCTAATGAAGGAACATCTGTGAAAATCCTAGCACGCTACATTTCTATCCGGAGGGTATGCAAACTTTTGCACTCAAGTGTATCAGTATCACAGATCTGGACTGGAAAGAAAAAAAAAAAGATCACAAGAAAGAAATAGGAAGTGTAACAAAGTGTAATTAAAGGGAAACTCCAGTGTTTTTTTTTTTTTTTAATTTTTAATCTAATCTCTAATCGACCACATCTGTAATGCGTATGTTTATAAATATCTCGGACAAATGCTTTAGTGAGAAAAGAACAGAAAATCCGTTTACTTAAAGCTCACTAGGAAGGGTTAGCTAGGGGCAGCTGACAGACATGTAAAACGCTGTCATAACTATTTTAATCAACGCCATTTGAACACGTAGCTTTAAATCTGGACACTTTGTCCTTTCAGAAACGAGGCTGTTTCTCTAATCTATAGCCACACGTTAACATGGACTCCCGCTCAGAAAGTCTTCATAAAACTTCGTGAAATGTAAGTCATTGTAAGAAACGTTGTGAAATGCATGTTCAGGGTCACTTCCACACGTGCCCTTAGACTTCTATTAGTACAAGGTTTCAAGTAAACAGGTTTTCTGCTCTCTACTCTGTACAAGCAAAAGTGTCAAAGTTCTACAGATGCAGTAAATGGAGAAAAAAAAACACCATTGGAGTATTCCTTTAATACGAGTTTGTCTTAGAGGACAAGCAGCTCGCCAGTGCAGCGGTCACAGCAGTTAAAGGTGATGTTCTCGTAGCGAGTGTACGGGTGAAAACGTCCGATGCTTTTCTTGTTATGAAGGAAAGGAGACGCGGCGGAGTCGGTAGTGTCTGAGTCACCCCCGGTGTCCGGGCAGGATATGGGATCCAGAATCCTGAGGACCTAAATTGGGAAATATGGATTAAGAATATAAGACAGCAATCGTACCATCACCATTACTCCATTACTCCATGTTCAATGGAAATAAATAAATAAATAAATAAAACGTAAAAGGACCGCAAGGACTCGTATACCTTTTCAGCCATTTTCTCAGCCGGTGTGTTGCAGAGCTCTGAAGCTGAGCTGCTCTTCACGCCACTCTTGTTCTCGCCTATGTTTCCCAGCAGGTGCGAGTTGATGGCGTCAGCCAGCTTGTGATTGGCCACGGCCAGTTCTCCGGTGCTGAGCGGCTGCGCGCTGGGGTAGTAGGTTTGCTGTCTACCCCACTGTAGCAAGACTAGCAGCTGCTCCAGAGACCTGCCAATCGCAAATATATACAGCCGCTCAGTAAAGAAAGCATCAGCACACACAGACTGCTGACACCGTTTGCTTAATAGCGTGTGTAAGCCTACGTAGCAGCCGTAATAGAACAATACAACAATACAACAACAGGACTACTTTGTTCTTTTGATGTTTTAGATGGACATGGAGCTGCCAGGCAGGAGGCGAAGAGGAAGGCCAAAGAGGAGGTATATGGAGGTAATAAATGAGGAGANATAGGGATAGGTGGAGAGTGATGATTCGCTGTGGCGACCCCTGAAGGGAAAAGCTGAAAGAAGAAGAAGAAGAAGAACCAGCAGTGGTGTTTACTATAAAGTAGCTTAATAGCTCGTACCTGTGTGTGTGCATCATGTCTTGGGAGAACTCCTCTCTCTCACGCAGCAGGTCCTGGATGGCAGTTTGGGCCTCTCTAGTCTGCCGCTGGAGAGCAGCTCGGGCGTTAGTCAACTCCTCAGCCATCACTCTAGATTCACACATGGCAACAGGATATGATTAAGATTCAGAACATTGCTCGTGAACCATACCGCAATACAGATCACATGGCGGGAATCGAATCTAACAGAAAGATATCAGTGTTCGGTAAGACTGAACGAGTAGGCTGTTGTGTGCTTGTGGAGATTTTCTGCTCACGTATGAATGATGCAATGATTTTATTTAGATAGTGCAACAATTTTAACAATTGTCACAAAGCAGCTTTATTGAAATCTGGATACGAGTTTTAAACTTCGTGAGGTTTAGCCAGTATTTCTCACACACACAGGTGATACATGGGCGCTGCACCTGGGTAATGATGCTCACCTAAATGTATTTTGTCCCATTTTATTTATTAGTCCTGATTAATTCTGAGAAAAATTAACAGGCCTGGTTTCCTATTTGGTGGTCAGGAAGAAAGAAAGAAAGAAAGAGAGAGAGAGAGAGAGAGAGAGAGAGAGAGAGAGAGAGTGTTCTGGTTTAGTAAAACAGGAGAGGATCTGTACTAACTGTCAGACTATTATGAGCATGCATTAGCACTGTAGCTGATCACATCAAGCTTGGTAATTCAACAAGAACAAATGGATAAGTCCTAGTCTAACTATCTATAACTTTCACCAGGATTGCATTTTAATCAGAGCCAGAGCGCACACACATTAACCCTCTCACTCGAATAAAGTGCTTATTCATTATCCAAAATAAAAAAAAAAAGTTAATTTAGATCAATATCAGGTTTTGTTGCAAACGCTAAGTGCTGATGCTTTACAAGCTCTTTCCACTTCCTCAGACTGTTTGCGCTCGAACACGTCGCAAACGTCCTGCTTTCCTCTTTATCAGGTGCAAAAAAAAAAAGACTTAAAGTCCTGAACGTTTCTTCATCTATCAGGAATTTGTCCTCTTACACATTCTTGATTTTTTTTATGGAAGCATGCGCCTATATTTATATTGATATGATCATGTCGTGGTCGTGAGACCTGTATGATTTCAGCTTGCACCCAGCGCCGCTTCTGCCCTGTGGTCATTGTACTAATTAATCTTATTCCAAATGCAGCCTGAGGCAATACGATCTGAGACAAATCTTTGATTATGTTTTTGTTTAGAGCTTAGGATGTGCAACCGAGTACTCGGCATGTGTGTGTACTTTAAAAAAGCCTCCTGGGTGACAGTTTTGATTTGTTTAACAATTTCTTTCTGGTTATCTGACTGTCCCAATGGCTGCATTTACATGCACATCAAAATCCGTTTAAGATCTATATTTCGTATTCCGGATACGATGTTCATCCACGTGCAGGCATCGGAATATTCCTGTATACACGGTTACTGTAAGTGTGCCTGAGGTGCTGTTCCTAAATACCTAGCCTACAGCTAAGCATCTGTTAGCACCCACAATTCCTTGCAGACTGAGCGTGTGCATAGATCATCTTTCAGTGGATTTTCTGAATGAGGTGTTTACATGCAACAAACTTCCGATTAAAACAGGCATATTCCGGAGCTGGGAGTACTGACAATTCGCATTCCTTACACAATGATGTTTGCGGATGACATTGTGATCTGTAGTAAGAGCAGGGAGCAGGTGGAGGAAAACCTGGAGAGGTGGAGGTTTGCACTGGAGAGAAGAGGAATGAAAGTCAGTCGT
>JAKKZN010000026.1:5139020-5152261 GCA_033441825.1 Pangasius elongatus
GGAAGAAACCTTGAGAGGAACCAGACTCAGTGGGATCCCATCCTCCTCTGGGTGACACTGGAAAATGTGATTCTAAATCATTTCACTAATATAGCTGTATACTATAATAATCAAAAATGGTGTTAACAGAAACTTGTGTATGAGCATCAGAGTCATTTCTGAATTAACTCTTATAATATATAAACTGGAATAATAATATAATCTCTCACAATTCAATTACAGGAAAACTTTAGGTGTTCAAATAGTTTTATTCAGAATTATCTTCATCATATCACACAGTTCCCAACATTTACTGTAATAACAAAATAACTCATGACATTCCATACATCTCGAAGTATAATGGTTATAAAATGATACTAGTACATACTGTAGGCTTCAAATTAATAGTACATTTTAAAATATTGGCATTAACTAGTATTCGTTTAAACTTTAGAAACTCACGATATCTATGAACACATCCTACGCTCTTTGACAGCGATGCGAGACCCGAGACCGCACTCCGAGGTGGACAGTGTGAAGATTGGGATGATTTAAGGCCATCGTTGAGGAAACTGATGTTGGCAAAGTCCATGCCAAGTGTAACCCTGAATATTGTTGCAGACCAAAACACAAAACTGTGCGTGTATTGAAACCAAGTTAGAGAAGGAAACAATTCCATTAGCACATACTTACAAGCCAGGTACCAAGTACAGCACACACCAACAAAAAGGAAAGCTTAGGCTCGATTTTTTTGGCAATAGATGCCAACGGTCAGCGACAGCAGTGATTGTGGAACTGCGCACTTCATTTCATAACCACAGCTGCAAGTCTGACACATTACTGGCTGTAAAGCACCACATTCTCAGGAACGATAATGTGCAAACGTACATTTAAACCATTAATAGCCCAGTCAGAAGATACCAAAAAAACAGCTGGAGCCATGAGCAACTTTACCATATGATGGTGATGGTGATGATGATGATGAATACACACAGCGTTAACACCATGAAGCAGGATTCATTAGTTAGAAAGCTTAAACTTGGAGAACTAACCACAGGCTTTATAGTGCAGCTCAAATGTCATGTTCAAACCCATACTACGCCAACCTAAAGGAAAACTCCACCCTTTACACTGAAATGCTTGTGATGTGCTTAGAGATTCTGGTGCTAATTTGTTGGCTGGTGCTGTACTTCTTTAATTCCCATGATTAGTTAGTGGCTGTCTGCTACTCTGGCGTTTAATAAGAGCACGATCTTAAACTTTGGCTTCCGAGATCCAGAAAGCAACGCTGCTATTCGGCGCAGTTGTGGTCGGTTGATTATGAACAGTCATTCAGGTGGAGTTTTCCTTTGTATGTATGGAATATGATGCATTCCAGCAGTGATTTTTCTTTTTCTTTTTTAAAAAAAAAGGTGTGCTATTGCAGTGCCATTTATAGAAACTGTTAAATGTGACCGATAAAACAGCAAGAGAACCAGTGTGCCAGGCAAACTATGTAAGCATATGCATCCAAAAATAAATAAATTAAAAAAATACACATATTTTGCGCACACACTCACCTCACACACACGCGCAACAAAACTTGTACTACTTTCACTTTTAAAAAGGCAAGGCATGGACTCCGTTATACAGTATAAAAGCCCAGTTCAATTTGCTCTTGATATAAGTGACTGAAAGCTGGATGCTTTCAGGCCAAAAGCAACTGCAGACTTTATAAAAACATGCATACATTGTACATACACTGTATATCAGGGAAAAGGAGGTTTACGTATATTTATATTGCCTTTCTATAACTGTGTGCATTGTGACCCCGGTTTCTCCATTTAAACAGTTCAGTTAGAAGAGGAAGGTGTACTCTTTCTTCCTCCTGCATTTACTGGGAAATTAAATACATTGGCACTCCACGTGATTTAAAAAAAAAAACTACAAGAGTAGATTTGGGACAACTCAAAAAAAAAATATCGACCAAGCAGCAACTCCTCCCTCTACAGGTACGAAGATATGAAGAATGAAATAAATGCATAACTCCTCGTCCACAAAATATACAATACATAACAGTAACGGAGAAGCCTGTGACCGGAGGGTTATGATATGGTAGTGAAATGTAGACCTTTATGTCCCCCTGCAGTTCTGAGCGAAATTGAGTTTTTTTTATTAAAAAAAAAAAAAAAAAGGCTCAACGGGATCCTCGTCGGACCACGTCAAGAGTCTTTAAAATCTGGTACTGCGTTTGCACAGGGAAGTCCTGTGTTCTCTGGATTAAAAAGGCGTGTAGTCTGAGGGATACATGACGGGGAGCCAGTTTTCAGTGTAGGTGGCGCAGTGCATCCAGCCCAGAGACTTCATCAGCTGCGGCACAGACAGACAGAGCGGTTACTCACTCAGAGCTCGAGCTGGTTTTGGTGCACAAATGTATATTTAATTGCAGTTTAAGATAAAGTTTGTACACAGGTTATTGCTTACCTGAATGCAGTTCTTCCAGTTTTCTTTGCTGGGTTTGTCTTCTACAATTTTAGAAGCGTATTTCAAGGCTCGTCCATACATTTTACTCGCTAAGGCATGCTTGTAGGAAAATGACAGAACCTGCAAAGGAAGCACAAAGCCGCTCAAAAATAATAAAAAGTGTAGGTATGTGGTGCCAATTACTGAAGAAAACCAGTACAGGATATCAGGTCCTTTATAATTAGACTGTCAGGTTAATGAAGTCTGCCAGTAATCCAGCCCTGAGAAATCTCTCTTCCTTAGGTTTCTTCCACAGGAAAGTCTTCAGGCCAGAGAACCTCGTGCTTTCCGGGTTTCTCAGTAGCATAAGCCGTGTTTTTTGTCTTACTGACTTCACGATTAATAATTAAGAGATGCGACTGTTTATAGCTGCCATGGCACAAGTGAGGATGTTAAAAACAGTTAAAAGAATGAGTCCTTTTTTAATGAACAAATTAAAGCCTTCACATCAAGCCACATCACACCACCCCATCACTGATTAGTTTCCTGTAACTGCATGCCCAGGCATGCTTTATTCCTTCCGAATTAGCGTACCGAGCGGTACAGAGGTGCTGTGGCATGGATGACAGACTGTACCTATGAACTGGCAGCATGTCCTTGTACACTTTGCTACTTCTCTTTAATTAATTTCTTTCAAAAATAGTATTAGTGATGTCAGTGTGAACCTACGCAGGCCAAACTCTATCATCTGCTCAAGACCATTATTATAGATGCTTGTGGCTGTAACTTCTTGATATGAACACATGTCCTAAAAGCTACACAGGTTAAGCATGATGACAGTACTGATATTTTGTGAATGAAATTTAAGGATGTTTTTTTCGGTTCATATCACATTCATTATATATGGCCATTACTCACTATATCAATATACTATATAATTTACTACACTTCGCTACACTCAATAAACTCAGCAGGATCAAATGACCGCTATAAATCACACACACCTTAGTGTCAGTGAGCTCGGCCCACTTCTGGACCTCCCAGAAAGTGTCGGTCAGTGCTTTAGCCACTCCGTGCGGGTCTTCTTCAGAGCTGCCCACCTCGCTCGCGCTCGCCCCCTCCTGCTCGGGAGGCTGCATGAGCTGATCGGCCAGTGCACAGCCTTTCCTACAGAGAGCGTCCAGCAGTGACGACTTCTGTTTCTCCATATCACTGCAAAAGCACGAGTCACGCGGGATATGTTAAAGTCAACTGGACTTCATCTGTGGAGCTTCATCGGGTCTTCAGGATTACAACACAGCTAGCTCTGGCTTAATACTGTTAGACTAGAAGCTGGATTCCACACACACACACACACACACACACACACACACACACGCGTCACAGGTGACGGTGTTTATATTACAAGAAACCCATTTTTTACCTCTTTATAGAGGCTGCGTCTGGACGAGGGTCAGTCTTCATTGTGAGATACACTGCCAGTGCAGTCTGGTCAATGAGAGAGAGAACAATATCTGCTGCTGCCACGATGTCCTGCAATCGCTTCAGACGCTCCTGAACAGGAAAAAGTAACAAGGTGAGCTAACTGTGTGTGTGTGTGTGTGTGTGTGTGTGTGTGTGTGTGTGTGTGTGTGTGTGTGTGTGTGAGAGAGAGAGAAAGTCGAGGAAGAAAGAGAAAAAGAACGAAGGGAGGTACCTTCTCTAAATCTAGCTGATGCAGTCGTTGGACATGGAGAGGGAGATAATTTGCGAAGTTCTCCTTCAGTTCATCATATAAAGTATTGTTGTCCAACCTGAGGGTTAAAAAGAGAGCGAGATGACAAAACGTGCGCAAAAAGCAGGAGCGGTAAAACAGGAAGCAGCGAAATCCCAGACTGACTTGGTCATCCACTGGATCTTCAGGTCTCGCAGGGCTTCGGAGAACTCTTCCTTCGCGTCCTTCTCCTTCTCCACGTCCTTGTCCTTCTCTTTTCCTCCGTTCTTTGATTTGTTTGGAGCCGAGATCAAGTGGTAGAAAACGGGCACGACGTCCTAACGCGGCGGGAAAAGAGAGAGGCGAGTTAATCTTCTCATCGCTAAAACATATTACCCATGAGGTACAGCAGACTTAGATCCACCACAATCTCCTGCTTTTTAAAAGAAATGCAAACATTCTAAACACTTGTTGATTTCAGGTAACATTTTTAATCCAGTATAATAGACTAAATGTAGTATGTGTTTGAGACATTATGGAGAAGAAGTCAACAACGAGATGGACAGCTGACATGACATATGGTCAGGATGTGATGTTCGGGGGTTATTCCTGAGCTTCAGAAATCACATACATTGCAGAAAGATCCTTACAGGTAGAGCACAGAGATACAGACTCACCTGCCATTGGGAAGAACTGATATTTATGCTCCTTTTAAACAGTTTTGTTACTCTGTACCTCTGAACCATTATAAGAAATCATTGTAATATTGCATGTGCAGATTCACAGAACTCTAGCCCATCCAGTACCTTTTTAAATTTTCCTTGTCGTTTGGCTGAGGCTTGGCCCTGGTGGTCAGAATAACACACAATGAAGGAGAGAAGAGAAAACACACACACACTCGGAGCTCTCTCGTTCCATGTATCTAGTCTGCATTCTGTGTTTTAGCATTCGTGTAACCGTTTAATCCTCCTTCTCGGCTTAAGTTGCTGTAGCTGATGTACCAGTGCAGTTAGTCGAGGGTTACGTTGCTAAAAGCCACCTAGTGGTGATTATAACAAAATGCCAAAGACATCCATTTCATACTTCCAACTACATGTCACTCAGCTTCGCATAATATCTTTGAAGTCTTTTCTCTTTAGGAAAGTCGTAAATATGTCCAGAGGCTCTTGTGTCAGTCATCAGTGAAGTAACAGCAACAAGAAGGGGAGGGGGGAGGGGGGGGAGACAAAAAAGACAAAAAGTGGACAAAACCCCTCCAGAATACACCATGGTGACGTGTCAGGTATGAAGCACACCAGATAGATCCACAATTTGAAGATCAGACTCAGGCCAAGTGTTCTGAAATTTCTATTCCCATTTGTGCTGAACTAATTCGTGGATTAATATCTAATCGTCAATGGCTTTGTCAGATCTGTAAATTGTTTATCTACACACTTTTGCGTGTGCAAATTGCATTAAAAACAAAAAAACAGCGATTTCATGAGCAACAGCAACCTCGACAGGACAATAGGGGTGTAAGCTTTTTCACACTGTTACAGAAAAACTTTACTACAGCAATGCCGGAGACACTTCCCTATCGGCTTCTAATGACGCTCAACAGAGTCACATAGTACGGACGTAGTTGCTAAACATATATACTTTTAATTGCGTATGGACAAACATGATCACCATACAATGCATCGTATGAATTAGGGAGGCATTGGTCCAATTCTGAGGAGCCAAATTGGATTTCACAAGACCAAACTTTCCGGATCTAATCCTAATCCATACTCGGAGATAAATGTGTCCTGGGTTTACAGCACGTGCGATGTCCAAGTACTGTGAGGATATTAGCTGAAAGAGAATAACAGCTAATGGGACTTACTCAGCAGCACTGAAAAAATGGCACCCCTTATGTAAATTAGTCTTGCTTTACACCCCTACCATTTGAGAACCAAAGCAGCATGCAAATAAAGACAGAGACAAAGCTCCTGATTGGGCCAGATATGCGATGGGTGGGACTCAAAGGCTGCACAAGCCGCTAGCATAAAAGAAGACTGACGGCAAATAGAGCCACTCACAGCTTTTTTCCCGTACTCGCTCTTCGGTACAACCAGAGAGCCGGTCATGTAGCACCCCGGACCTGTACCTTTAGGTATCCTGGAAGATAAAAAGAGAAGGTAATGCAAGATCATGGACAGAGTCCATTACCATGACAAAGGCAGCTCCTTCACGAGGGAAGAACGGATATCTAGACCCTACTCAGACATATTATCAGTAATAAAAAAAAAACGTATGCAGTCTTTCACAAAATGACTAGCTCAAGCAGTCGATAGAAAAACTACGAAATGAAACAAACTGCAAAACCACACACTTGTCATCTGATAGAGAGGTGATGTAGAATGGCTGGGAGGATCCTGGTGAGAGAGTGAGCGAGTTTGCTTTCTTCTTAGCCAGCAGGGCCGCCCGGTGCGTCTCGTACACGTCCAGGCTCAGCGTGTTGGAGAGGCGATGAGACACTACGAAAGGCAGGTCTTTCAGCCGCTCCAGCTCACTCTGCTGCTCATGGCGAACCTGCAGCCGGATGGTGTAGTCCCCTTTCTCCAGCTTCAGAGAGTACTGGTGGGTATCAGAGAAGATCTTTACGTCACGAGCAGAAGTGTAATGGAACACAGGGCATCGATAGCAGAAATAAATTATACTGCTGCTCCAAGGCAGATAATAAAAAATATTTCTGGGTGGGCTAAAACAAACAAACACACACTAATCTTCCGAACATCCCAAAGTGGAACATAAGGGAGTGCTTGTCTACCTGATGTGGATAAGCATCTCCAGAGCCCATGAGTCTCTTGTTCTGGTCAAAGAGAAGCCAGAGCTGGCTGTCAAACTCGGACTCGTACAGCAGCTCACACAGCAGAGGACAACTGGGGGTCACCTCTCCACTTTTAGGCTGTAAAACATGAGGTGAATCAGCACTGCAGAAAAACCTGGAGTAGTACACACATAGCTTCTTCAGAAACAATATGCTCAGATGGAAAGTTTTTTTTCCCCCCAAGACATTTAAAGTATGACATTCATCCCACTTGAGTCAAAACTCAAAAAAATGTTAACTTCTTGAAAAACACCTTGAAATCAGAGCATCCACTGGTTTCACCTCCCTTGATAAGGATGTTTTAGATGTTTTAGAAGTCAAACTATTGTATTATTCTTGAGTAGTATATGGTGCATGTGTACACACACACACACAAGTTAATAACACACTGTAGACGTGTACAAGGTGCCTAACGTGCATGTACGTGTAGCTGCACACCTGGTGAAAGTTGTACGTAAGGATGATTTCATAAAGCTGACGGTTGTTGGGCAAGACGTCTCTGGAGCCAAGCGCTTTTGTTTTCGAACTTATTGGCCTATGAAAAAAAAAAACAAAGAAAACCTGTTCACAAATGCTCTCCAGAGTTCCATACGCCAAGACACGTGTCCACAGGAATCGATTTAAGGTTTAGTGTTACAGTCAGTATTCTTATAAGAAAAACACACTAAACTAATGCTGCTTTTTTTTTTTTTTAATCGCAGAAGAATAAAAAAAAAACTGAAGATACCGAAGGGGCTGCATCCAGTTCTTCAGGGTGATGGTTGGCGAGACCTCCTCATATCTAATAGGAGATGACACCTCGAAACTGGTTATGCCCTCAGAAGCATGCTGCCAAAAAGAAGAAGAAAAAAACACACTCATTAATGTGCTAAAAGGAAGCAAACACAATACAGTCTCTGTATACAGGATCACACAGAGCAAGTCATAGACATACATGAATGAGCTGGAAGCAGAGATTCAAACTCTCGCATTTTGTGGAGGAAAGAGGTCAATTTTGGTGAATTTCATTTTCCAGACATACTAAATTAAAACAAAATCTATATTTAGTAAGAGTAACAACTATAACATTGTTGTGAAAGTTATAGTTTGCTCTGAATTGCTCTGAAACACCACCTGCCCCCACCAGAATTATTATTTTTTTAAATATACAGATATATCAAAAATGATTTTTATAAGATTTAAAAAACAGAAGGTCCAGCTTTACTTTAGATCCTCTGATACTCACTATATGAAGAGGACAGGGAGACGTTTGCAGCCCATGGAAGGAAATGGTATAGTCTACGATGACATCACCGAGACTGGCCCACCAACGAGCGATGCACACCTCCACCGTTCGACCAGGCTAAGGGATACAGATACAGTGAGACATTCCGTTGTTTTAATGGATTGATCAATCGGGATTAATGAAGCACTATGTGTTAGAACACATGAGAAGTGCCTGGTACCAGCACAGGGAAAGCTTCTGTGAGCGAGCCCTTCTCCAGCAGCGAGGAGAACTTGTAGAACTCGTTAGCTCGGTACGCCCTCTGCTTCACCAGGTGCACGGCATGGAGGACAAACTTGGAGGAGACATCAGGGGAGTGAGACGTTAATGTGATCTCTGAAGAAGAAGAAATGAGAGAATACAAAAATATTAATAGAAAAAAGCACAACAAAAGAAGTGCCAACATTGCTAACAAAAACAGCTACACTCTAACTGTGTTGTCATGGGTGATCTTTCACAAGTGATTACTCGAGCACCGGATTCGACGCTCACACACATCCGATACACACGTCCAGGTTACCCACCTGCCCACGAGGCTCCTTGAGGGACGGTGATAAAGTGCCGCCGTATCTGGCCTGATCTGAAGTGAATGTCTGTGAAGGAGACATCCTGATTCTGGCTCTCTGGAACCCTGTAAGAGAAAGCTACGCTAGTCATACAAGAAAAGAAAAATAAGACAAAAACAGATGAATAAAAACAGGAGAACACCAACATGTTAATGAACCTACTTTGTGGGGATTATAACTGTTATGGGGACTCTGAAGAGGGGACCAGCACTAGGTGCAGAGGTATCATAAGCACACACCTGGTGAGAAAAACACAAAGCAGACACACATCCACGCTAAATTAACGCTGAAAGAGATTTAATAAATAAACATTGTACGCACAAGCTCAGATCGATTTTGTAATTTAACTGTATTTTCGGAATCAATAAAAACTGAGCAAACCCTTACTGTTAGTTCGAACATTACATGTCTAGATATTTTTGGTGTCGTAAGCAGACAGATTTATGTGCAGAAGATCAGTACCTCAGTATAATGCAGGCCCTCTCGAAGGCCCTGTGGGTCGACGCGGACGTTAACGTGACGGCACTGGTTCATGAGCTCCAGGTGAGAGGGGCACTGCACCCACGGCGCGCTGCACGTGAGCGCCAGATGCAACTGCAGCGAGATTCGTGCAGAGTTTTCTGGGAGACAGACACTACTGTCAGTATAAGAACGCTGCTAGGGAGGTAGCATAATATGAAAAACATACAAGACGAAACAGGAATGTGTTTCTTTTAAATAACATAGTGCTAATTTAAGTACTACGTGAAGAGGTAGGTCTGTAGTCGGCGTTTGAAAACAGCCAGGGACGCCGCTGTTCGGACATCTACAGGTTCTTTTCACCAGCTGGGTGCCAGAACAGGGAAGGCTGTGTGCAGTGACGGATCTGAAAGTAATCCAGACGGATCACAAGATCCTGACTTGGGGATGCATCTCCTGGATTGAACAGCAATTCAGTTTCGCTGGGATTAAGTTAATGAGCTAATGAGCTGCCTGCCAGACAAGCTGATGTCCGAACAGAAACATGAGTGTGTGAAGGAGGAAAGGTGAGGATAAGCTAAGAGTCTTCCACGTAGCAGTGGTATGAAAACCCATGTGAGGATATGACCTCACCAAGAGCGCGGGAACAGATGGAGAGCAGGAGAGGACCCAGCACCGAGCACTTTGGGACACCAGTGGAGAGCCTGCATGCCACCTGATATGACCGACGCTGCAGGCAGGAAGCAAAGCAGTGCCGTGCCACACCGTGCCACGCATTGCAAGACACATGAGGATGGACAAGACAGTCATGTGGTTGACTGTGTCAGATGCTGCTGAAAAGTCCAGGATGATGAGGACTGATGACAGTTTGTTTGATCCAGAGACCCGAGGGATCCGATCACCCAGGACGCACGTTAATGCCAGGTGTGAATGGGGCCACAAACAAAGCAGTGGAACTCGCCTGCAACTGAATTAATTAAGTTAGAGGCACACTGCTGAGACAACATGCCAAATGGGGCAATCAGAAAATAAAGACATAAAATGGACGCCACCTACTAGTCTCTAAATAGGTTATTTAGATGTACAATTTAGCTTAATAATATGCAACTTAGGATGAAACTAGCCTAGTTACAATTTTCATGCCACCGTGAAACAATCTTTGTCCTTCTATGGCAAAAACATCAGCAGATGAGCAAATGCTGCTTGCTCCACCTACTCGCTTTGCTCTCTCTTCTCCTGCTCTGACGCTCACGGATTATCCCGTGCCAACGGTGCTGGCCACAGGGTAAAAAACATTGGTGGCTGACGTCAGCTAGTTCTTTTAAGGACCTTAATCCTTTACGGCTGATCACAGTAGATCATTATGCATCTTTTGAAAATGTGCAAACTTTCGGTTAGGGTTGCTGTAGTGACTCTTACCAGTGTTTTCAGGAAAGACTGGCTCAATGCCAACTCCGTGATCAGAGGGAGTGGAGACGTGGACGGCGTCCCTGAGGTAGATGCCCCGCTGATTCCCTACAGTGACCGCGAAGCCCAGGTTACTGGTGGGAGTGGAAGCGTGTTGCATGAGGTAGTCAAACGCCCTTTCCACCTACAGCAGAAACGAACACATTAACCCCGGTCCAAGCCGTGCACGCACACACACACAGACACACGAGTTATGTACCTGAATAATGCCGTGACCCTGCGCAAACACTTCGATGTCATCCACTTTCTGGGCTGTGTTCTCCAAGGCTCGTCTCACAGCTGCAACTGTGGGTCGTATCCCGTTCTGCTTCAGACCTTCACACACGGACAAGTTATTCCTTACCAACGATGCAGACCCATCAAGAAAATGTAAACGCACAACAAAACCGGTCTTTTGACTATTACTGACTTCGGTGTCGTCAATTTACATTTAATTTAAACCCAATAATGATGCGCAGAAACATGAAAAAAGTTCAACAAGCATCAGTCTGATCTTTTCATACCTGAGAGTATGAGCGCGATGCCTCCGCAGGCGTTGGGAGAGGACATGGAGGTGCCGTTCATTAACTGCGTGCCACGCAAAGTCCAGTTGGGCACAGAGGCGATGGCTCCCCCCGGCGCACTGATGCTAACACCCAGAGCTCCATCAGTACTGGGACCCCTCGAGGACCACGTGTACTGGTTAGGAGGCAGCTTCTCCCTCAGGGAATATTCCGCCACCATCATGTCAGGTGTGACATAAGCGCCAACGCCTAGAAAGAAGGAGTGTATGAAGAACATAAAAGTTGGGTAATAACTGTTTTTGTTTGTCTTGTTTATTAAACACTCGGCCCGGAGCTCTGTTGATTCCGCCTCCGCTTCAACGAATCTCAGTCGAGCTGTTGTGAAGTGGCAAATACTTCTTTCAAAGATTCAGAAAGTGAGCAGTTAACTGACCGACGACACTGCTTGTGGTTCCTCCCGGACATCCCACAGTGGAGAGACACGGCCCGTTGTTCCCAGCGCTCGACACGTACATGACGTTATGTTTCTGCACCGCCTCGCTGATCACTTCACAGATTCTCCTAAAAAACACAATCAACTCACAGTCACTGTTCAGTGATCCTGATGGATTCTGCACCATGTGAACTGACAAGGGACACGAGGGTCCGGGTTGTCTTTAAAAACCCCTTTACTAGATTAAAACTCAGAGACACTGAGGTCAACTCACTGGTCTCGGTTGCTATTCTGTCATTTAACAAGTATGACTGCAGTGAATAAACGGAGGTATTCAGGATTTCTGCTCACACATTATTAACACATCCTAACACTTACGAGAATCCTTCTGCAGTCAGTTAGTGAATATTCGGTGTAAGACAGTGCTAAATGCGAGTTCTCAGTAAGCTGATTGGCTCACCCTGAGTTTGGCCAGTGTGTGGCCTCCCCATAGCTGTAGTTCACAAGGTCACACTTGTAGTTAATCACCTCGATCATCTGTAAATAGCAACAAAAAAAAAAAAGATGAGGCAAGATCTGAATTTTATATGGAATTCACTTTACTACGACACTTTCAGACTGACTTGATCTCAATGAAAAGAAAATATGTAAATAGATATAAAACAGGAAATTTCACTTTAATCAATAAAAATTGGTTCCTGATTATCGGATTTCATTTTTTATCCAACATCAACTGTACTCGAAATATCGGGGAGGGGAAATCAATAATTCTACCAATCCTCCAGCTTATAACATATCCAGATGGCTGGATTTTCTACTAAATCCAAATGTATTTGAAACTCCTAAAGCCACACAGTTTACAAAAATGCTGGAAGAAGTGGCATCGGTTAAGCCATCAGCTGTACAAACATGAAGAGCCAATGCTGTGAGCTCCTACCGCTCGGATGAGGCCTGTTCCTGTCTCCATTGTGCTCAGGCGAGTGTCGCCTATTTTCAGCGCCAAGATCTGGGCACCGGGGGCCACGCCGTTTCTCTCTGGCTCCTCGGGGAAGTAGCCTGCCGCTATGCTGGCGACGTGAGTCCCATGAGCACCTGCAAAGCCAAAAACTCACTGATGAAAAGTTCTAGAGAGGAATCTAATTAAAACTGCATTGCTGTTTCATGCACTAATTGTTATGCAGGAGAGCATGAACAGAAAAGCTCTACACAATAAGACTAACCAAAAACCAAAACACATCTGGCTGTAAGACAATCAGGAAGCTCTTTACAGCCTTCATTAATAACAGGGTGGACAAATTGTTAGGCCAGGTGCCTGGGACGAGCAGACTGCATACCCTGGCTCTCAGTGTTTCATTCACAGCTTACTTCACTAGTCCCTACTGACGATATTCTCACCTCCACTAGTGACAATACAGAGAGTATTGCCCTCATCATAGATGTTGATGGAGTAATTGAGCATCTCGGCATCTCCTAGCGTGGCATACTCCTGTCTTTCTCTGTAGGAGCTGAGCACGGTACAGGACGCCAGGTCTCCACTCTCTGAAGTATCCACCACTGCCCTGCACAAGAAGATCAACACACATA
>JAKKZN010000026.1:5222612-5250841 GCA_033441825.1 Pangasius elongatus
TGGATAATGAGAAAAAAAGACTGGACCAAGAACTGCCCCCTGGGGAACTCCTGTAGTAATGCTGTGAGATGATGAAACTGGATCTCTCTAGGCTACACATTAGGATCTATCCTACAGATATCATAAAAAGCAGGCCAGAACACAGCTCTTAATGCACAAGTTAGCAAGAGTGGAGATAATGATCTGGACTGATCTGATAGATCTGAAAGGTGAGGACTGGGGAGAAGGGATTTCTCTGACTTAGCAAGTGCTACAGTACTGATTTTTCAGATCAGTCCAGATCATTATCTCCACTCTTGCTGACTTGTGCATTAAGAGTTGTGTTCTGGCCTGCTTTTTATGATATCTGTAGGATAGATCCTAATGTGTAGCCTATAGAGATCCAGTTTCATCACCTCACAGCATTACTAGTCTGAATACAAGGCCATTCTAGAGAAAATGCACGCCACACAAGTGTGTGGAGTCCATTTTCTCTAGAATGGCCTTGTATTCAGACTCGCTGGCAACCAGGGCATTACTCAGTTGAGAAAAGCTAGTTGAGTTGAGAAAAGCTAGTTGTGTTAGAACAGTATATTCCAGGGTTTTAGATAACCTAACTTAGAAAAACTATTCATAATGTGTTTAATACAGGTCTAGTGAACAGATGCTCCAACCCAAATTATCCTCTATTGCCTTTATAATTCCATCACACAGGGTACATCAGGGAATTAATAATGTTTTTGTTGAGTCTTATGTCAAACCAGTGTGTTGTCCAGTCAAAGTCCAAGTCAAGTCTCAAGTTTAAGTATAAAAAAAGTTCAGAAAAAGAGAGCCCATAGTTTACTGAGTCTATTTTAAGTCCAAGTGTAGCCATATGTACAAAAAAAAAAACACCCTACTTAATATATACTTAATATATAGTGGGCTTTAGTGTAGGTCGTTTCTCAAACACAAGCCAGGGCTCATCACTGCCACATACTACCATACCAAATAGCAAAAGAGTGGCATCCAACATTCAGTATCACTCTTGTAGCTGCACTTATTGGCCATTTTATCAGGTACAACCATCACATAGGTGAATTTTTAGGTATATAATCTCTGTAGCCCATATGTTGCTATACACAATTCTTCAGCCCCCATCTACAGGAAGTGACCACAACAGGACCACAACTATACAGATATTGTTTGGGTGAGGGACCATTCTGTCTGGGGAGAGAATGGTCCCTCACTCAAACAATATCTGTATAGTTCGGGGAACCTCAGAGCCATATCACCATGAGTTTAAAGCTTGGTGAACAGATCCCTGGGGAGAAGTAAAACAGAGCGATGCTAATTACCTCTGTGAATGGTACAAAAAAGACTAACTTAACCAAGCTGGGTTAGGGTTACTGGGACTCAACCCTGAAGCCAGGTCTTGAAGTGGTGTCCACAGGTGAACGTCTGGTGACCAGGCCACGCATGTAACTCAGCCTGAAAAGGCCATTTTGTGGACTTGCCTCCTACATGATGAAGGGTGGGGGTCAAGGGCAATGCCAGTTGGCAGCACGGATGTGACAGACTAGACCCTTGGAATGGAAACCAATGTTTTAAAACCCCAGTTCCTAAGAAACACGTACAAACACACACTTCCATCCAGCGTCACTAATGTGGTTAGAATGATCCACCACCCAGATAATATTTGCTCAAACTTGATCCTGTGGATGATTGTGGGGAGTGTGACAAATTGTGTACAGTAACTGACTGTATACTTACACCTACATGGCAGGTGTACTTGATAAAAGGCTAATGGGTGTAGATATAAGGTGGGTTTATATAATAATGTGCCTATTGCTTAGCACAGTAACACACACACCTTGAAGCTGGTAGTGTACTGCAGTAGTCAACGGAATCTCTGGCTAAAAAAAAAATCTGCATTGAGGAAGGGACCTCCCTGCGCGTGCAAGCAAACTTTCCACCAATCAGAATTCAGCCCTCACATTCATGGACGCTAACCGAGAGAGAGAGAGAGAGAGAGAGAGAGAGAGAGTGGTTTTGTGTGTGTGTGTGTGTGTGTGTGTGTGTGTGTGTGTGTGTGGAGGGTGAGTGGGGAGGTTTGGTTGGTAGCGAGTGTCTCTGAGCCGAGCTGAATGTAGAGTGAACACTTTGGTCGTCCGAGTCGCTCCTCGGTTTGCTTTAACGGACACACACACACACACACACACACACACACACAGAGAAGCTTCCCGAGCTTGACGCAGAGCCTGAGCCATGCCTCTGACCCCGGGAGAGCTTCTATCGGGCTCCATGTTAATCCTGCTGCTGGTCGCCAGCTCCTCTGAGTGTAAGTAAACAAACACGGCATTACATGAGTACGAGCTGGAGGGTTAGTGTAGGTGTTCATGTTAGTATTGGTGTTATAATTAATGTTAGTGTTCATGTTAGTGTTGGAGTTAGGGTTAGTGTTCATGCTGATGTTGGTGTTAATGTTAGTATTAATGTTGGCGTTGATGTAGGTATTGGTGTTAGTGTTGCTGCAGATGTTAGTGTTGATTGTAATCAGTGTTAGTGTTGGTGTTAGTGTAGGTGTTAATGTTGATGTTAGTGCTGGTGTTAATGGTAGTGTTAGTGTTAGTGTTGGTGTTGGTGTAACGGACACAGTGCAGCGTGAGGAGCTAACGTTAAGCGTTGTGAAGGACAGAGCTCAGAACTCTAACTTCACCTCTCACTGTCTCTCTGTGTATCTCTCTCTCTCTCTCAGTGTCACTGATGACTGTTGTGTGTTTCATGCTGCTGTCGCATGTCTGCTGTGTTTCTCAGTGTCCTTATCGCCTGAGGAAGCGAACCAGTTTTTAAGGAGACACCGGAGAGCGAACCAGGTTTTTGAGGAAACCAAACAAGGGCATTTGGAGAGGGAGTGTGTGGAGGAGAGGTGCACCAAAGAGGAGGCGAGAGAAGTGTTTGAAAACGACCCTGAAACGGTACAGTGCTTTTTTTTTTTTTTTTTTTTTTATGTAAATAATAACAGCATTGTCGGTGTCTCGTCCTTGGCGAGGATGACTTAGCAGCACGCACACTTCCGAGCTGAGTGAGCTAAAGTGTCGTGATAAATCAGTGTGGATCTGCTAGCCGTGTAGCTGATTCGGAGTCGGACTCGATCCCTAAACGAGTCGATTCTTCGATTCGAATCGTTTCCACACATTTTAAACGCGCATAGATGACGCAGGAATAAAAAAAAGAGTAGGAGATGTATTTTGCGTTTGATTACTATTTCACTGTTTATTTCATAAGATACCTTTCCCTGTACTGTCTTATTTTGTGGAATTGACTCCACAACTGAATCAGAGTCGACACAAAAGTTCCTGATTCGTCACAGTTCTACCTATGGGATATGTGGAATGACAGCCTTGGACCTTTTTATCCGAAAAGAAGAGACATTCTCAGAGTGTGTTAACAATCCTGCACCCTATTTTTCATGCCCTGATTTTACATGCTCTTAAACCACAGGAGATTTGATTCATAGCACAGTGACATATCCAGTTATATGTCCTAACTTATCATAAGTCTGCAAGGCAGTAGGTGAGCTTACCAGATGAAGGCTGAGAATACCCATACGGCACTTTGCTGCTTGTATGGAATGAGGAGCGTGCCATGATTTCAGACACAGAGCACGTCTTGATCCACATTACAACAAGCCCCTTTTTTTCCAGTGCATATTTTTCCTTAGCCTTTCCATATGCACCTAATAGACAGCAGACAGTCCTATAAGAGAGCATATGTGATTTATGTAAATGCACTTCTTTAATAGTTGGCCTCTTCAGTCAAGAAAGTGTGCAAGTAGGTGATTATGTAAATTATACGCATGTCTGTTACATTGCTGATTGGCTCAGAGGGACCACTTAAAATTACGGTGGTGACGGAGCAACACAAGAATGTCTTGATCTCAGATACATTCCTCCTGGGCTTTCTGTTACATGAGCGCTCATACTGTACCTGACGTACTGTTCCTCCCCGCACATGATCGTATTATACCTGCTTGATCCTGTGAGATGCCTAGTGCTATTATTAGGTTATAATTGTTGAGCTTTTTTACACACCAGTGGGCCCTTAGAGGGGAGAATAAAGGGGCCTAGGCAGCTGAGTGTGAGCTATACATCAGGGAGTAGAAATGAAACAAGGCAGAATGGTTAAATAGGATGGCGGTCATCCTTAATTCTGTGAACCTATGTGTGTGTGCAGGGATGAAACGCCCTGCATACCCATTGCTCATGTTGTCCAAGTGGAGATATCTGTGTATTATTCATGGTGCAGTCGTGGAATCTGTGTCTGACTCAGCAGAATTCTGACTCTGCAGCTTTCGGACTGCAGCAGCCATATGAAGCACACACCCAGTAATGTGTGTGTACACCAGCACAGTGGATTTGAAATGAAGCAATCAAGACAAGATTGAAGTGTAGATTTTCAGCTTTAATTCAAGGGGTTTAAAATGAATATTGCATTAACCGTTTAGGAATTACAGCCATTTTTTACAGAGTCCCTCCACTTTCACAAGCTCAAAAGTAAATGTTAGGATTATTTTTAATACTTGGATGCAAATCCTTTGCAGTCAGTGGCTGCCTGAAGTCTGGAACCCATGGACATCATCAAATGCTGAGTTTCCTCTCTCGAGATGTTTTGCCAGGCCTTTACTGCAGCTGCAGTCAGTTGCTGCTTGTCTGTGGGTTTTTCTGCCTTCAGTTTTGTCTTCAGTAAGTGAAAAGTATGCTCAGTTGGGTTGAGGTCATCAGACATTCAAGAATGTTTAATTTCTTTGCCTTAAGAAGCCCTTGGGTTGATTTCTTGGTATGTTTTGGTCATTATCCATCTGTACTGTGAAGCGCTGTCATATCATTTTTCAGCGTTTGACTGAATCTGAGCAGAAAGTATATCTCTATATGCTTCAGTGTTCATCCTGCTACTTCCGTCATCAGTCACTTCATCAATAAACACCAGTGACCCAGTTCCACTGGCAGCCGTACATGCCCATTCCATAACACTGTCTCCACAGGTATGCTTTGGAGCATGAGCCCTTCCTTTCCTTCTCCATACTATTCTCTTCCCATCATTCTTGTACAAATTAATCTTGCATCAGAACTGGTCAGGCTTTTTTTAAGAGGCTTTTTTAGCAAGTCTAATCTGGCCTAATTCTGTTCTTGAGTGTTACGAGTGGGTTGAATCTTTAGGTAAACCCTCTGTATTTACTTTCATGAAGGCTTCTCTTGATTGTAGACTTTGACGATGATACGCCTATTTCCTCCAGAGTGTTCTTGACTCTTGATGTTGTGAAGGGGTGTTCGTTCATCAACTTTAGTTGTCTCCCGTGGTCTTCCAGGCCTTTTGGTGTTGCTGAGCTCACCAGTGCATTCCTTCTTTTTAAGGATGTACAAAATTTTTGGTTTGGCCAATCCTAAAGTTTCTGCTATCTCTATGGTAGGTCTGTTTTGTTTTTTCAGCCTAATGATGGCCTCCTTCATTTGCATCGAGACTTTCTGTACCTCATAGTGAGAGTTCCCATAAACAGATCACAATGCAAATTCAACACTTGGAATCAACTCCAGACCTTTCATCTCCTTAATTTGTCACGAAATAACAGATGAAACCTGTGAAAATGGAGGGTCTCCTGTAAAAAATGGCTGTAATTCCTAAACGGTTAATGCAATATTTCTGATAAACCCCTTGAATTAAAGCTGAAAGTTTACACTTCAGTCACATCTTGATTACTTCATTTCAAATCCACTGTGGTGGTGTACAGGGGCCAAATTACAAAAATTGTCGCTGTCCAAATACTTATAGGCCTGTCTGTATATACACTCATTCTGTAAGGAGAGCAGATCTGTGGATAGTGTTGTCACATTGATTGACCTGATCTATGACCGCAGTACATGGAAAGACAAAGAGATAAATAGAGTAACAGCAATGTACGTAAGTATTTATTGTAGATATAGTAAAAGCGAACTACACAAAGGTTCTTGAGAAACAGGAATTTCTGGACAAGTCCTTCATCAGCTGTGCAAACATAGTAGGTCTGAATCTGTAAGTTTAAAAAAAACCAAAACAGTTCATACTCGATAAATATATTCTTATATACACACTGACAGATTGATATTCAAAGGTGATAAAACCTGACTGGGAAATACCTCAGAAGAGTCCCAAGGAGGACATTTGTGCAGCTTGGCCACACCCCATACCTCTGCAGTGTGTGCAGGTTGCGTGGTTTGATCAGGTGCCAGAGACACATTTTACACACTATAACTGGTCTGGTTCCTGACATAAACAGATGAAAAGATACTCAGGCCCAACATGTTGTGACAGGACAGTGAGATTAAAGGCGAGCTCAGAGAAGAATAATTGCATCACATCTTTCAGCTCCAGTGTTGTTCAGACTGTGGGAGTTACAGGAATACAATGATACATACTTAGAATGACTTCTCTAACAGGAAATGTAGATTGGATTGTATTTATTGTACCTCAAAACATGTCTTTTTAAACAGTTTAAAAACAAACTTGGTATAATAAAACATTGCTTAAACTACTTTCTATCGACAGAATGGCATAAGACCGCGTTTGCTAATCATGCTATGAATATGCAGTTTGGAAACATCTTCATGTCTTCCTGCTATCCTGAATAACTAGTTGGCGATCTGTCACACGTCAAATCAAGAGGTTTCAGTATCTAAGTCTATGAATATTCAAGCCAAACTTGATGATGGTGTCTAATCACATTTCTTGCTACTCTTTTTCAGGACTATTTCTACCCCAAATATATGGGTAAGTTCTGAAATATAAAAAAAAATCTCTTTATTTGTCTCAACTTCAAACAAGAGACATTCATGCACAGTATAGAGTTTAATCAAGCTTCTGTTAGGTGCTAAAACATATGCATAAATAGCATTCTCTTGTGTCTTCAGCCTGTGTGGAGAAATTTGCAGACAAGAAGAAGGAAGACCTGGTCACCTGCGTCCACAGTGAGTGACCCTGTTTGTGTGTCCGTTTGTCCGTCTCACTCTCTTTGCGTTCTTGCTCCTATTTATAAATAGTTTAACAGGAATGCAGTGCTCTTATGCTGTCTGTTGCTAGAGCACTGCATTGCAGTAGTTTTGAAGGAGCAGATAACACACTCAGAACGAATGCACATCTCTGTGCCTGTTCTGCAGCTTTGTAGTATTAGTGATATGTGTATGTTTGGTAGATAATTGTGGGTATCTCAATGCCCTGAAGTTGCTTCTGGATTGTGTGTGTGTGTGTGTGTGTGTGTGCGTGTGTGTGCGTGTGCGTGCGTGCGTGCGTGCGTGCGTGCGTGCGTGCGTGCGTGCGTGCGTGCGTGCGTGCGTGCGTGCGTGCGTGCGTGTGCGTGTGTGTATGCAAGCACGTGACGTGACGTGATGTGAGCTGGTGGCACTGATGCATTCTGGAGGCTCGTCCTTCACCACGGGCTTCCGCTGAGTCAGAGGCAGCAGAGCAGCGTGCCAGCTCAGAATCCTCTGCTCCTATTGGTTGATCTAGGAGCCCTGAGTCAGTAACTGTGATGCTGTGACTCTGCAGTGCCTCTTCTCTCTCTCTCTCTCTCTCTCTCTCTCTCTCTCTCTCTCTCTCTCTCTCTCTCTCTCTCTCTCTCTCTCTCTCTCTCATGCCCTCTTGCTCTTCATCGTGCTCACGCACTCTCTCTGCTCTGCCCAGACACGTCTGGACTTTTTGTAGTGAGACTTTGCCGTGTCAGCAGACAGATCAGAGACTACAGCTTTGTGTGAAAGGAAACTGAAAGATGATATTAAGCATTTCATAAACTAAGATGCAGCTGTGAAGAACAAATTGTCCTGAGAACTGTAGATGGTGGATGTTTGGTTATTATATAACTTGTGAGAATGAGGGGAGGGGAAAAGAATGGCAGGGCTTTAGACCCAGATTTGTGTTTTGACCCTGAATAACCAATCTAACATTCTGTCCTCTGGCCAACTTTCCCTCTCCCTCCCTCTCTCTCCCTCTCTCCCTCTCTCTCTCTCTCTCTCTCTCTCTCTCTCTGTTTTTCTTCTCTCAGACATTCCAGACCAGTGCTCCCCCAATCCTTGTCATCACATAGGGACGGTGCGCTGTGAGGACAAAAAGGGCGACTTCCAGTGCCACTGCTTCACAGGGTGGACTGGCCTCAGGTGTGAGAAAGGTAAGACTCATCAGTCATCATCTTTAAGCATAAAATGACACCTGCTGCAAGACATATTCCTGAAGGACATCACTAATTTGAGTACTCATGTACATTTTTTAATATGTCAAATCCCTTTAGAGAATTAGAAGTGTCTATTATTAGATGCAGGTGGATTGGGAGGGTGCCTACTGCGTCCTCTTCTGCCGCTCTCACTTGGCATTACTGTTCACATTTCCTCTCGTCCTCTAAGATGTCCCACTTGTCCCTTCTCCTGTTTTCAAGCTCGTGCACAAGTGCTCAGAGTGACCATGACATTTGTAGTTCAAGCAGTAATATTTATAAAAATTTATAAATATTTATAAAAAATTATATACCCATATATATGGTGCTTTTCTCACACTTGAGCATGCTGCATATTATTTGTTAAAAAAAAGAAGGAGCAGAGAAAGAAGAATGAAATAAGCAGAAGGAAAGGTCATAGTGAAAAAGGTATGCTTTCAGCTGAGACTTAAAATAGTGCTGAGGGGAACAGTAACAGAAACACGGTTAGCCAATTTTCCACTGTATGTCGGAAAGCTGCACTGTTCTGTGAAAAGTTCCTGTTTTGTCTTTTTTCATCTGGTTCTGCAGTGATGACTCAGTAGTGGCCCTGCATGCTCTGTAGGTAATATTCACTATCATTATTGCGATGTATCTTGTCGCAATACACATGATATATGATGATTTTGCTACTTGTGGAACTCCAGCCAACCACAGTGTCACCTACACTCACTGAGAGGATGTCAATTTATTTCTGAATCAATCTTTTTTTTTTTTTTTTTTTCCCTTCCTTTTACTTGGATTGTTTTTCACAATTGGGAGTTGATCCAAACAGGGTCAAGATCACAGCAAGATCAAGTCACATAGTTTTTCTTCAATAGCTTCCTTCCTTCCAATTTAAATTGATTTTACACACTTATAGCATTATCGTACCGCATATCGCATTTTTCTTCAGTATCATGCAGCCCTACACTAAATGGTCAAAAGTGTGTGGTTGTCTGATCATCACAACAATGTGCTCATTGAACATCCCTTTCTAAAACCATGGGAATTGCTATGGAGTTGATTCCCCCCCCTCCGCCGGTAACAGCCTCCACTCTTCTGGGAAAGCTTTCCACTAGATTATGGAGCGTGGCTGTGGGGATTTGTCCGTCCGTCCATCCATCCATCCATAAGAGCATTAGTGAGGTCAGGTGCTGATGTTGGGTGAAGAGGCCTGAGGTGCATTCAGCATTCTAGTTCATCTCAGTGGTGTTCAGTGGGGTTGAGGTCAGGGCTCTGTGCAGGACACTCAAGTTCTTCCACTCCAACCTCGGCAAACCACATCTTCATGGAGCTTGCTTTGTTCTCGCGGGCATTGTCATGCTGGAACAGGTTTGCGCCGCTCAGTTCCAGTGAAGGGAAATCTTCACTCTCCAGCATACAAAGACATTCTGTACAATTCTGTGCTTCCAACCGTATCAACAGTTTTGGGAAGACCCTTGTATGGGTGTGATGGTCAGGTGTCAACAGACTTTGGCTATACTGTGTATAAATTAAGGGTATTTGAGGCATACAAATAAGTAACAAGAAGGGCTAAACTTGCTGTTGGAGGCATGGTGATGGGTTTATTCATGGGTTGAGGCACAGTTATACCAGTGCATTAGTCATGTATTTAGAAAGAAATCCAGTTATTGACTGGCTAGTGCAGCACTGGATTTTTTCCCCATTATGAAATTATTTGTGCATGTAAGCCTACTGGGTAATTTTTATTAAATATCAGATTATTTTGCACATGCAAACGTAGTCCCACATAGCAGCTCTGAGTCAGCTGTCAGAAAGAAGGGAAAGAAATTCTGTCCTAAACACAGGGAGTGAAAAGATTATCTGCAGTGCACATATCCACTATGACTCATTCACCTACCAGTGCGGAATGACAAGTAGATGAAAACAGGAGGGGAAAAAAAGGAGCTGGAGCTCAGCTGTGGAAAAGCCTGACATTGCTGCAGTCATTTATGTGTTACAGTTGCATTAAAATCACCCGAGGAAATTACTTTCTGCACTTTCAACTGAGAGGAAAATGTGAGATGTTTTGCACCACAACACTGAGTTACTGTGTCACTGAGTCTTCCTAGTTCAGCCCATTCATTCGGACTCATGGTACTCAAATCGGATTGGTTCAGGCAAATCCCTCCCATATTTTTGTGAGTGGCTCATTTTGGTTCATCTCCTTCTCTGATTGGCAGATGTAAATGAATGCAGTAAAGAAAATGGGAACTGTGATCATGAGTGCAGTAATTCAGTGGGAAGTTACCACTGTTCCTGTCGTGATGGTTACAGGCTGTCCGGCCACCACCGCTGTCTGGGTAAGTCAAATCCCGAGAGGGTGAGATAAAACCCACTCAAAACATCAGTACTGAAAGGGAAAATAAAAAGCTGCAAGCACGTTTCTGATCCCACAACAAACTAATCACACATTTAATTACCCGAAACATTTCATAAACGAATTTTTTTTTATTTATGAATTCTCGATTCTGATTGGTCAGAAGGTGATTAATTTTCTATTACAGCAGCTCTGGCAGTTGCACATATTTGAACAGGAAATGACTGGGGTTCATTAAATTTGTGCGCGTGACGGAAACATACAAGCGATTTAAACTTGACAGCGTAATCTCTATGAAAATGTAGTAACCCGTCATAAATTACATGAATAGGACACAAATGTTTTTCCGAAATTACGGAATTTTCACGAATACCAAATTTCTTGTGTAAATGCTCCTACGTAGTGCGAATAAATGCTAAGCTTACTTGCCAAGACGTCATTTTTTTTCAGCGTAGTCAAATGTAACTGATGTTGATTGTAAATCGTAGATCATTTTCTCCTCCTTCTATTCCAGATATTGATGAGTGCATAGATGTTCCTGGTGTGTGTGGCACTGCGCAGTGCAGGAACCTGATAGGATGCTACGAGTGCCTTTGTGACCTTGGCTACGTCTACAATAATGAGACCAAGACCTGTGATGGTGCGTCAGATTTCTGTTGGCTTATTTATACATTCTGTGTAACGGTACATTCAAAATCACAATATCCCCATCAGATAAAATCCAAAGATAATATAAAATAAATCTCTACAAACTTGGTGCCGTTACTGACATGCATGAACATCAGATATCGCACATTATGACAAGCCAGACTAACACAAGCATTATACACAGTGGCACCATCTTCCAGGAAACACAGTGTAGTAATGAGTGATTAGAATCCAAGTTTTTCTGAAGTTATTGTTTCTGGCACTGGTCTGGAAGAACATATTGGATTGATCAGTCTTCAGTTCATTTCAACACTCTGGTAAACCAAACATGGTTACAGTCTTTAAGGCTGTCATGGGGTGTCATTTCCAGCAATATATTTCACAGCACAAACACACTGAATTAGTACAGCGTCTAGACAATGTTTTACAAAAGATTATAAGCTTTACTTTTTCTGTTGTTCCATCTTTTGAGTCAAAACATATCAGTGTAAACCATAACAATATTCTAAGATTCTGATCTGTTTTTGTCAGGGAGTGGGGTGCGATATCACAGACTGGAAATCTGGGAAAAGTGTACTGATATTATTTTGTGTTAATGTTCTTAGAACACTGCCTTTTTTGGTCTTGGCTTATTATATGCGATGGGAAGCCGGGCTATCAAAGTCAATAGTTCCGACATTTTTGTTTTACTTGTACACACATGCTGCCTTGTTGTTGCTGTCTGGAGAGAAATGACTTATTCTGCTTTCTTCCTGTTTGGTAGACGTGGATGAATGTGAATCACCTGTGTGTGAGGAGCAGTGTGTCAACACGCCCGGGAGTTTCCGTTGCTACTGTGACGGCAGACAGGGCAAGAAGCTCGGGCATGACCTGAGGAGCTGTGAGGTAATGAATAGGGTTGATACATCTTCCATATGGGAAATCTTGTTTTACTGCTGTGCACGTCACTCCTTTAACATGTAATACCTACGTAATAATGACTACAGGAGCAACGGTGGTGCCCTGCTCCATTAAGAAAAATATAATGGAATGGCTGTTGAGTGATTTGATTTACAGCCATTGAATACATCTGCTCTTTTCCACTTGTTTTTATTACTCGGGATGCTTACTCTTATACGTGTACACTCTTTAGCGTATTGAGCCTTCTCTGGAATTGAACATGAAGCGAAACACTCGCTCTCTGTACCTGGGCCGCATGTTCAGTGGAGTTCCTGTGGTCAAGCTACGCTTCAGACGCCTAGTCCAGACTGGGTGAGCACAGCACCCTTATTGTGTTATCAGATTTATAATGATCTGCCTTTGGCATTTCAGTAACCAGATCACAAACCAAAGATGCACCCAGTATAAACAGAACAATATGTACTTTTCCCTTTGACCTAGTATTACACTAGCTTGTCTACTTATTTAGCATTCGCTCTCTATTCCCATCCAGCTTCACAGCAGAGTTTGACCTGAGGACATATGACACTGAAGGAGTCATCTTCTTCGCTGGTGGTCACTTTAACAGCTCCTGGATCGTACTGGCAATCCACCAAGGGAGACTGGAGCTGCAGCTGAAATACGGAGCTGTGAGCCGGGTGACCAGCAGCGGCCCTTTGGTTAATGATGGCCAGTGGCACAAGGTGAGCAAACACTGAGGACACCTTCTTTCTTTTTCTGAGTAAGCCGTGATGTATAAAAAGGATACGTCTTCTATGGGATGTATGTGAACCTCAGTACTAGCCACTTTTTTCTTCAATACACTTTAACCCTATGAGAAATGTACATTATCAGTAGCACATGGATGTACTGTGATTTACAGCAGACTTTCTCCAAATCATACTTTGTGCTCAAAATACATAGATGCTTAATGGTGCTAAATTTGACTCTCTTCAACTGGCTGCCAGATCTCAGTAGAAGAGCAGGGACGAAGCCTTGTGATAAAGATCGACAGGGAGGCAGTGATGAAGATTGCAGTGAATGGAGATCTTTTTACTCTGAAGAAAGGCATACATGAGCTCAACCTTACTGTGGGAGGAGTTCCATTCAAAGAGGATGGACTGCTTAATAAGGTAAGGATGAAGAGAGGCAGTTATTCTTCTCTTAATCTGTTCATCTTTTTTGTTTTTGCTATTTCTCAGTGGACATATTTCACATAGATGTGGTATTATGATTTACATAGATTTCTTTTCAGACAAACTTCGAAAGAGAAGCCATAGTTAAATCTAAAAGGCACAAAAGCATAATAGCTCAACCCAGTGCCATCTGCTTGCTACTTTCAGAGCTTGCTTTCTCTACATGAACAATACATTTTCCCCTTCAAAACATCCTTCCTCCTATGAGTGATTTGTCTTAACAAGTCAGTGTGAAGACACGTTCACTTTCTTCATTAGATGTTATTACAGTTCAAAGGTAGCTTTTTCCACCTCCTTCGTGTGCAAACCTACCAGCAAATAGGTTGCATTTTATTATCTAGATTTTAATATATGTAAAAGCCAGTCAGTAACAACCCTCCAGTGGAAAAGCTCAATTAAAAAGAAAAATAAAAAAACATTGGAAGATGAGATGAAAAACCAAAAGGATGAAAGATGTGCTTGTTTAACAGATTAGGTTCTGGTACAGAGAAGAGCAGTACGAACCTTTTGTATGCAACAGCAGACAAAGACAACTTTGTGGGAACAGTTTGGGGAAGTCACACAGGGACATGATGGTCAGGTGTCCACAAACCTTTGGCCATATAGTGTTCTGTGACCTGACACCTTTTATTTCTCTCTCAGTGGAAACTGATTCAGTGCTTTCCACCCCACTTTCTTAATCTACCTGTTTCTCCAGTTCAGTTTCTACTGGCGAGTTTCAAGGCTCCGTTCTAAGTCCACTTGTTTTTACATTCTATACCCATTCTCTTGTCAAAATGTCATTATCCTGCCACAGTTATGCTGATGACACTTGACTCATCCTTTCCTTCCCACCATCAGATACTCATGGAATGGTAGCTCATCACCTAAAGCTAAAACTAGTAAGATTGATAAGCGAAATATTTCTGGATATGCATGTCCACAGCTTGAGCTTGTCATTTCCTTTGAGAAGTCCCTGGTCCACTGTGCCTGGAAATGCATGACGCTTGTGTGGTGTTGTATACATCAGACTTCATTGTAGAGTTCAACTATCAGTTCTCATTCTCAGCTTACAATGTTTAAGATGAATGTACAGTTTTGTTTCAGGTTGGCCACTCATTTGTATGTTGAGAGCTCCCTTTTGTTGAAACTTTACAACCTGCTACAAGCTGGTCTTCAAGAATGTAACTGATCGAGAATGTAGCAGCCTGATTTGTTTTCACTGCTGTATTCAGGCTGCTGGTTTCCTGTAATTGCCTGTAAATAATATATAAAACCCAGATGCTTGCCTACATGGCCAACTGAACCCCATCCATCTAATGACAGTGAACAAATCCTGCTCTCTTTAGACTACCAGTATACCACCTATCAAAATGCAAAAAGGACAAGCATTAGCACTCTTGTGCTTCCTTTCTTTAATCTTTTTAATAAGCACTTACGAATATTGCACATACAAAATAGAATAAAATAGAACTGGACAATGATATGGTCACATCATGACCTTCTAAGCCTATTCCCTGAACCCCATTTCCAAACCTAACATAAGACATAAACAAAAACGTTTGGCACAGTGTTTAGCTAGGAACTGGTGCACACTTGGTCTAACTCCTTTTTCAGCCCATTGACACTGATGTACAATGTCACTACTGTGAATTCCACTTATTGCAAGCTCAGCAGTGTTCGGTTTTGTCAACACAGCCCATTTCTTCCCAAATAACAGTCGTAGGCATCATCATCATCCTATAGCAAAAACAGTGCATTAAAAAGGATGGTCACGTTGACTTTGAACTGGAGAATTATGGGTAGATGCCTTTTTTTTTTTTTTTTTCCTTTTGCTCCACCAGGAGGCAGCCATGTCTCATAAATGGGCAGGGAAAAAGCTTCATGTGCAGTGGTGGCCTGGACACTGTCAATGGCTCACAAAATCTCTGAGTTTGAAGTTTGCTGTCAGAGTTCAAATGAGGATAAGTTTCTGAATACACTTTTGTCTTAATAGAAATTAACAACATGCTGGATGAAGAGGCACAGCACACTGAACAGTTGTTTGTATGCTTTGCCAGCCCATTGATACGGTACTCTGTTTATGGAAATCGATTATGGCAGGAGGCTTGTGGCTCCAAAGGCCAAATAATTTGATTATAAATTTGTACGATTTTTTCACGGGACATTGTGTAAAGGGCACCAGCAGTAGGGATTAATGCAATGTTTTTGTTTCAGTTTTGTTTTTTTCATTGTAATTTTTCCTAGAGGCTGGGCCATTATATATTTTCCCACAGTTCTATTTGATTAATTGGATGGGAGGGAATTTCCCAGCCTTACATTGCCATTTTTTTGCACCAATTTGTTAGGGGAAGGTATCATTCCAGTATAAATGTACACAGCCACACACGTAACACTGCTCTTCTTGCTGTAATAAAACCCAAACATTTGGCTGGCCATGTATGACAGATTAATTTAACTTGTCCCTTTATGACATTGGCTCTTTGCATGTGTGTTTGTTGTACTTCAGGTGAACCCACGTCTAGACGGTTGTATGAAAGAGTGGCACTGGTTGACTGATGAAGACACATCCATCCAGGAGACGGTTCGCCATAACGAACGCATGCAGTGCTACTCCACTGAGGATCACAGCTCCTTTTTCCCAGGCCATGGGTTCGCCTACTTCAATCACAGCCATGGTGTGTTCAGTGTTTGCTGATTTACATTCACATTAAATATATGAATTATCTTACATACAGGCATATTTGTGTTTGATTAGCTGATTCTAATAGATGCACATTTGTGCTTGTGAGGGAAGGGAGCAGGAGACACCTGTCGTTGAACTCACTGTCTCACACAGGTGATACGCAGGTGCTCAGTGTGCAACTGACCATACGGCCAGCCTCTACAACGGGAGTTCTGTTTGCACTCGTTCGACAGGATACTGTGCCTCTCTCCATCTCCTTATCTGACTACCATTCTGGAACTAAGCAGTGGGCAGAGGTCAGTAAGTTTCGTGGCACTTATTTAGTCAAACTGTTATACACCTACTGTATATACAATCTACTGATGTTTAATGTTATCAGTGGGCATTTGAAGCTTTATAACGCATTTATAAGCATTTTATACGTCTTTCAGAAAGCAATGCTGGAGGATTTGTTTAAGGCGTTGAGGTAATTTTAGTTATGTAGTATGACTCTATTTCAGCAGTGCTTTAAAACATATGCAGTGCTTATGAATGTGTTATGGAGGTCTGTTGTTACCAAATATGTTTCCAAAATTGATTACTAGGAGAACAGCAAGATCAACGTGTACTCTATCCTTACATCACCAGCCACGTGAATGCAATTTCAAATTGAGCATTTAGTTTCATTTGTGTGTTCCCGTAACAGTATATATTAGTGTCCTTCGGCAATGTTATTGTGGCCAGTGCTGCAGTCCGGCTCTGTGACTGGCAGACGCACACAGTGAACGTGACAGTGGCAGGAAACAGCACCACACTAGAGGTGGATGGGCGGCTGGGCCTCACTGAATCTGTAGAGGGTTTGGAGCCTCTGGATCTCTCATCTTCATATAGCACATTTATTGGAGGCATACCAGGTGAGGAACTACAAAAAAAATTTGGGGGTCAGTGGGGGTCATTATTTTGCAATACAGTCACCCTGCTAACAAGCTTCGCATGTACTGAGTACACACTCTGGTTCCGTTCTGCAGATGTTTCTCTGGTGTCTATGCCAGTCTCTGCTTTCTACACGGGCTGCATGGACGTTAACGTCAACGGCCATCTGTTAGACATGGATGAGGCCCAACACAAGCACAATGATGTCCGCTCTCACGCCTGCCCTCTAGTGGGCCTTCACCAGTGAAAAAGTAAAGGTTAGCTGGACCAATCGGAGAAAACGCCAGGGCAACCTAGCTCGGCCCTAGCTTAAGCTTAGCGCTGCAACCAAATGCCTTTAAAAAGAGAACTTTTGCGTAAAATTGAATTTTATTTGAAGAGTAAACTTAACTTGTCTCTTTAGGACTGGCTGATAATGGCCTTACCAAGCCACATCTTCTACATTGTCCAACATACACTCCTCTTGGTAAAACCAACACTTGCATTTCAAACCTGAGTTTTATTCTGACAGATTCAATGCATACTCATGCCTCAAATAGTAAATAATGTATACACAATCACAGACACTGTAACTTGTATAATTTATATTATATTCATTGAGAAATGGGAGGTGTACACTTACATTAGACATCTGAAAAAAGCACTGCGCCATAACACAAGCTACTGAAAGAGAGAGAGAGAGCGCTGTAACATAGTGTATATGTAAATATGTGACTGTACAATGCTTTTTAAAAAAAAAAAAAAGAAAAAAAAAAAAGACAGACATTCTGCTACCTTCATTTCTAGAATAAAAGGCCTTCATATGCCACCAAAGGCTGAGTAGGTATTCAAAGTCATTGTTTTATAATTTTGTTTTGTCATTCCTTATTTGATTAAGCATTTGTTTTTTAATCAACTGTATTGTATTTTAATTTTTTTGTTTTTGTAATTCTCTTATGTTAGTCCTTGGTGCATTTAGTACTGGGGAAATCTTCAGTCTCCTCTTTCTAACTGGAGGCTGAGTGCTGTTTAAAAAAAATAAAGGTGGTTGTAATAAGACTGTGTTCGTGCTCTATCTTGTTTAGAGCACAAAGCATTCTTTGGTCTGGACATTCTATAGTGCAAAATGATAATACTGGATAAGACTTGATTTATCGCCTACAGTCTCTAATTACTGCTTTTAATAGAAACCAAATGGACTTAGCAAAAAAACTACATTTTGTAGGCCTATTGCAAATCGTTCATAGTTTGTCGAACACAGTAATTGTCAGAACTCATCAGAGTATGATTCAGTTTTGAATTGGGGAGTTTTGAGTAACTGCCCTGGCAGAAGAAAATGTAACCAAGTAAGTAAGTGATATGGCTTACTGGCTGTAGCTACCAGGGATGGCCAGACTTACCTGGATACCTTCTTATCTGGGTAAACACCCATACTGAGACTTTACAAAAAAAATCACAAAGTGATGCATGACAGTAGTTGGAATAAATACCAATGACATACAGCCTTCTTGCTATAGAAATTTCTCATCAGTAGTTATCTTCACAGAACCACAGTTACATACATATCTAGTGTTCCATTTCACCCCTTCTAACCACCCGGAGTGGTGAGTGTCACCTGAATAACGTCAAATTTGGATACTATGACCTTGGGCAATAAATCCGGGCATAACTATAGAGTCACCTGGCTACTAAGTTGTGGACTTCTTTGCACAGGTTCAGCTGATGAGATTTGCACCATTCATGGAATAGGTTCCACCATAGGGCATTGAAGGCCTATATAATAGGGGCTGTTGCATTCAGATGTTTCCTGGACTGTTAGGTCCACACTTCCATTCAGGATGGAAGATTTGTTTGGGGATGAAGCCGCCAGGGTGTTCCGACAGTTAGCATAGAGTTGGGGTCATAAGTTTACATATGCCTTGCAGAATCAGCAAAACGTTAATAATTTAAAAAAAAAAAAATATGAGGGCACATTTTGTTTTTATTTAGTACTGCTCTGAATAAGCTATTTCAAATAACAGGTGTTTACGTACCACTAAGGAACTCATACACAACTATTATAAAAGGTGCAAACATTCGCTGATGCTCAGGAAGGCAATACAATACATTAAGAGCCAGTGGGATGTAAACCTTTGAACAGGATGATTTGTGTAATTTATTATTATTTTGTTTATTATTATTTTTTTCATTTAGCTATGCCCTTCAGAAGCTACATAAGATATTTACATGTTTCCCAAAAGACAAAATAATAACAATTTACAACGATCATCCTATTCAAAATTGTACATCCCCTGGCTCTTAATGTATCGTGTTGCCTTCTTGAGACTCAGTGAATGGTTGCACCTTTTGTAATAGTTGTGTACGAGTCCCTCAGTTGTCCTCATTGTGAAAAGATGGATCTCAACATCATATAGGCACTGTTGTGGAAAGGGGAAGATACTGGAAAAGCAAAGAATGAGCAGGACCTGGAGGATAGTCAGCAGTTTAACTGCTCAGGACAAATTAGGGACTCATGAACAACTATCACAAAACACATAAAAACAAAAAAAAGCGTATGTAAACTTCTGAACTGGTTCATTTATGTTCAGTTATTATTTTGTCTTGTGGACTATATGTAAACATCTGTTATGTGAAATAGCTTATTCAGGGCAGTACTAAATTTAAAAAAAGGAATTTTTATGATCCTTCTTATTTATTTTTTAAATGTTATTATTATATTTTAGTGAAGTTTAGCTAATTTAGTAGGCTCATGGAGAAAGTGTGTGGTATAGCACTGAACCACACTAGCAGAATACGTAGTATAATAGTATATGTGGTATGAACTGTGTGCAAATGAGATGGAGAAAAGATAAAGATGGCTGTACTATTGTGGTAGTTATTGCAAATAATGTGTCATACATGACTTCATGATTTAACTGGAATTTACTTTACAATAAGTTGTCCAGGTGATTCTCACTGCCCCTGGGGGTTAGGAGGGATAAAACAGAATCAGTATTTCAGGCTGTGAGGTGTGCTAAAAACCCAAAAGAATAAGTTCTAATTAACGATTTCCCCATTTCATATTGTTCATAATGTTCATTAAAAGGCAACATCTTATTCTACAATTCTAAATCTTTTATGAGAACCTTACTCTAGTAGTCCTTTTCTAACACCCTGACCGTGTTAGACCAGGGCTGTTTGTGCCCTCTGTTTTCAAGGAATTAAATGGTTAATTCCTTCAGCAGGCATAGGGTGGAGGCTTTTCAAAGGGCCCTAATGAGTGTGGATAGAGTGAAGGTGCGTTTGGAGTGAGCATATAGCCTGAGGTGTCTGGACAGGTGGACTGGGATGGAATTGAAGGGTTGGTATTGTTGGGCTGAGTGGGAGGCTGGCTCTCTTCCAGTGGTGACATAGGCACCTCAGGGCTGGGCTGAGAAGGGCTGGCTGCTGGGTAACTGTTGAGGTGCTGAGGGACAGAAGGACAAGAGTAAGAACAAATAGTTGTTTATAAATGTTTTCACTCATACAGCTCATGAATGTCTAGTCCACTAAGAGTGAGAGCGGGAGAGAGAGGAGTGTGTGTGGGGGTTAGAGGGAGAGACATAAGAGTGTGTGTAGGGTGAGAGGGAGAGAGATGAGAGTGTGTCAGGGTGAGAGAGGGAGAGAGATGAGAGTGTATGGAGGTGAGAGGGAGAGATGAGTGTGTGTATGGGGTGAGAGAGATGAGAGTGTGTATGGAGTGAGAGAGATGAGAGTGTGTGGGGGTGAGAAAGGGAGAGAGATGAGTGTGTGTGGGGGTGAGATAGGGAGAGAGATGAAAGTGTGTGGGGGTGAGAGATAGAGAGATGAGTGTGTGTGGGAGTGGTAGAGGGAGAGAGATGAGAGTGTGTGGGGGTGAGAGAGGGAGAGAGATGAGTGTGTATGGGGGTGAGAGAGGGTGAGAGATGAAAGTGGGTGGGGGTGGGAGTGGGAGNCGCGCCGCCCCCGTCCGCCTCGGTGCGGGGGGGGGGGGGCGGTGTGGGTATGGGGAGGGGGTGAGGGGGTGAGAGAGGGAGTGAGATGAGAGTGTGTGGGGGTGAGAGAGGGAGAGATGAGTCTGTGGGGGTGAGAGAAGGTGAGAGATGAGAGTGTGGGGGGGTGAGAGAGGGAGAGAGATGAGAGTGTATGGGGTGAGAGAGGGAGAGATGAGTCTGTGGGGGTGAGAGAGGGAGAGATGAGTGTGTGGGGGGGAGAGAGAGAGAGAGATAGATAAATGGGTGTGTGTGTGTGACAATTATTGAGACAGAGNATGAGTGTGTGTGGGGGTGAGAGAGAGAGAGAGATGAGAGTGTGTGGGGGTGAGAGAGGGAGAGAGATGAGAGTGTGTGGGCGTGTGAGAGAGAGAGAGAGATGAGTGTGTGTGGGGGTGAGAGAGAGAGAGAGATGAGAGTGTGTGGGGGTGAGAGAGGGAGAGAGATGAGAGTGTGTGGGCGTGTGAGAGAGAGAGAGAGATGAGTGTGTGTGGGGGTGAGAGAGAGAGAGAGATGAGAGTGTGTGGGGGTGAGAGAGGGAGAGAGATGAGAGTGTGGGGGTGAATTAATTGAATTAATGAAACACTGTCACTATCTATAGGGTAGACCACACCCTTAACCATATCTTAGGAATTGCTTAGTAAAATATCCTCATCGGTTTCATTAATAGGTGTTAAGGAGAAACACTCTAGAGAACTCTCAGTGGTAAGAGAAGATTTCCTCAGCTGTACACCTTATTACCTGCATGGGCAGTGGATAATTGGGGTAAGCAGGCAGGGCTTGTCCAGATGGGCAGAATCCTGCGTAAGTGACCACATGCTGGGTGGGATTATAGAGGATGTGTGGTGGAGGAGCTGGCCTGGGAGACATCTGGGACTGAACAGCTGGAACCTGTAATGCAAGGTAAGAGAGGAGTCGTGGGAAGTAGTTTTGTATAACCTATTGTGCAGTGCATTAAAAATGGATTACATAATTATGATCGTTTTAATTACAACTCTAATACATTTAGAGTTGAAATGTATTTATAATATTGACTATTCAAAAGAATTCTTTTTAATAACAAAAATAAATGTAAAAATGTTTATTAATAAATGATTATTTAATGTCTGTAACTATGGAAATTTCTTAGAAACATTTCTATATTTTTATCCTCAAAATGCAAAGATCTATGAATCTGCAAACTGCTAGCTAGGGCTGTAGGACTTGAACTTGAACAGTACTGACTGGCATTTTCAAGGCTTTGGATATCTTTTTGTATCCTTTTCCATTTTTATAAAGTTCCACTACCTTGTTAGACAGGTATTTTGACAGTTCTTTTCTGCTCCCCATGGCTCAGTATCTAGCCTGCACAGTGCTAACAAACTCATTGACTATTTATACACAGACACTAATTGCAGTTTAAAATCTACAGGTGCGGGAAATTAACCTTTATTTGCCCTTTAAACCTGTGTGTGTCACCTTGTGTGTCTGTAACAAGGCCAAACATTCAAGGGTATGTAAGCTTTTGATTAGGGCCATTTGGGTGATTTCTGTTATCATTATGATTTAAAAAGGAGCCAAACAACTATGTGATAATAAATGGCTGAGTATGATCACTATCCTTAAATAAAAGACAGTGTAACACTGTTTTTTGTATGATCAGTCATATTTTTAAAATCAATGCCAAGATTTCACAATTTCTGCTGGGGTATGCAAACTTTACTGTATGCTAGGGATAAATTCACAGTGATAAATTCAAATATTTACAATATATTTTTTGCGAATCCATTTATTTCTGTAAAGCTGCTTTGTGACAATGTCCATTGTTAAAAGCGCTATACAAATAAAACTGAATTGAATTGAATTGCTCTTGGTCTCGACCAAGAGTTTGTATAATTATTGATTGTGTTGTCTTTTCTTTTTGCTTGCACAAGGTTTGACAAGATGTAATTCCTCCTTCCAGAACTAGTTAAGTAAAGAGTTTTGATCTTGTCTCGCTTTCATTTGGACTTGATCTCAGCTAGTCCTGGCTATCTTCACTCCGGCTCTACCGCTAGCCCCTGCTAGCTTCTGAGCAAAAGCGTCACAGGATTTATTACAGCTCTTTATTACAGCTCTTCAGAGCCAGCTCCCAACGTTTACCTAGAAAGAACGAGTCCGTCATGAACAACACAAATTTACTACACTATTACAAAAAGGATAAGAGGCCGTAATGGAGAAATCCAACCCTGACTCAGTGTCGGAGGAAAAAGATTTGTTGACGCATCAATACAGTAATCTTCAGGCAGGTGGCTCTGACTGCAGCAGTACTGACAAACTCAGTGCGTTTAAAACCACTGTGACCTTTGTATTGTATTTATTACATCAGCAGTAGCGAGTGCCATTTTATAGGCAGCCAATTAATCTACTGGTTTACAGGCAGAGCAGAGATGCCTGATAAAATATGACATGAACTCACTGATATTTAAACAGGATAGTTTTTATTTTTCAATTTGGCAAGCTAACTTGCCAAGGTCTTATCGGCTTGTGGATCCCGTGGATTGTTCACACTGCACCGCTGCTTTATTTTTAAAAAAAATCAGGCTTTATGGTTATACGAAATTTGCTCTGTTTTTAAAGTGAGAAAATTAAGACAAGCTGGACATAAAAGAAGAGATGAATGTAAACAATGTCACATCCAATCACATCCAAGTAATATCTGATTGGTCCATTTGTTGAAGATGGCACTGACCATTCACTTTATGGTTTTGCACTGTGATGAACACAAAAATGTTTAATATATGTACATTATTTAAAATCTTTTTTTTTAACAGAATGTTTAAATATATAGCTGCAGCATGCTATACGCTCATTGGCCACTTTATTAGGAACATCATATTAATCGAAGGTGCTCCCAGCCTTAATTCTTCATAGCATGGATTCCACAAGGTGTTGGAAATATTCCTCTGAGATTCTGAGCGCATCACACAATTTCTGCAGATTTGTCAGATGCACATTCATACAGCGAAACTCCTATTCTACTAATTCTGTGCCTGTTAAATTTCACCGGAACAGTTAACAATTTAAAGTTCAGGGGTAGTATAAAGTCTCACCAGGTCCTTGAAGGCTCCCAGTATGGCGGCTGTAATGATGCCCAGGAAAACTCCCAGCACATTGAGCACTACGTCAGACCACAGCAGCCTGTGCAGGTGCACCACGTCCCAGCAACTACTCACCCCCACGAACTCAAAGTAATGTGTGTGGTACCCTGGGCTGGAGAGAGAGACAAACCCACAAACATTTAACGTTTTTACACCCAATCTGCCTTTATAAAGGGCGTAAAGGCAGCCTAGTTCAAGAGGGATATCATGTTAATAGTTACAGTGGCTATATTACAGTGTAATGTTTATACACTGCAGTTCAAACACAGCTCACCTCTCACAACTGTATAAATCACAGCAGTAACAGGTGTTTGTCTTCACCTTGAGCTTGCAGTCTTGGTTATAGTTCTGACACACAACCTACGGCAACAGGAAATAAGCAACAAGATTGTGCAATAAACCCCTGTCCTATACATCAAGCAGCCACAAAAACTGTAAACGAGCAGCATTTAAATGTCCTCTGGTGCACAGTGCTCTTTACTGTAAAGTGATTATCACTTGCTTTGGTGTTCCACAGATTAAGAGTTCTGTTACTTTTACTTGCTGTAGGGTGTAATAAAGGAATACCCCAAATCTTCAGTAGCCACAGGGTCTACAGGGATGTGTTTCAAATGTCAAAGCATCAAATTTCACTAGTACATTCTGTCACTACATCACAGGTTCTCTACCTTGGGGTCACCTGAGATGTGGATGGGGTTGCAGGAGATTTTTTTTTTTAATCAAGACATAATTCAGTTCTATGCATATAAACTTGATTTATTGTGTATATTAAAATAATAATGTAAACTGTCAGCTTATTATTATTCTTTCCCCATGTTAATCAAAGTGGCTTTTACACAAGACACTTTCAGCACATGGAGAGGCTATTTAAAAAAAAAAATTCTGATTTTTGTGTGGCACGGTCATGTTGTTAGAAACTTTACAAAATGTGAGAATGTGAGAATTATGAGCTTAAATGTAACCACTGGCCAAAAAAAGGCCAGTGGCCTATTGAATCAGCAAAGACATGTTGTACAGATTACACCAGCTTAGGTACATGTCAGAGGAAGCAGTTCCCCAAATACAGTCAAACAGCCAAGACATGTTTGGTGTCTGGCAGTTGTTTCTTTAGTTTTGCACTTTGCATAGACGCATAGTGGACCTGTCACCCAAAAACTTCTGTAAAAATCTGCTCTCCTTACAGACTTGTTAAATGTGATCTATAAGCATGAACACTGTAAAATTTATACTGAATGCTGTAAAGTTATGGAGATGGTCATCTTTTCTTATATTGCAGTTTCATGTAATTTTATGAAATGACAAATTACACACACAGAAGAAATGACAAAACAGAGGTGGCTAGTGTCAAAATGCCACTAGGTGGAGTAAGTCTAGAGCTAGTCTAAAAGAACACCACTAGATGGTGCCACAATGAGAGAAGATAGGTAAATAAAACAAACAGCTATAGCAAAAGTCAAAACTATTGGCACATATTCAGTACCATGCATTTTTGTGATCTGAGACCATATCCTTCAAGCGCCTCTTAGTTCTACCAATGTGGAAGCAATCAGAGCTTAAAATCAATGTACTCTTTGCCTTCCTTTATACTTTAGCAATGGTTGCAGGAGCCATGTTTATATAAGCCCTTTAAAGACTGGTAGTTTTCTCATTCAAATTCCAATTAGACATAATTTGTTTTACCTGATTAGTTTAGTTTAGTTTATAAAGCACATTTAAAAACAACTGAAGTTGAAACCAAAGTGCTGTACAAGTTGTATAAAGCAAATCTATACACAAAAAACATTTAACAATACAAAATACCAAGAGACAAACAGACATTTTCCAGGCTCAGACTGAATTTAAAGTTAAAGAATAAACGTGAGTCTTCAAGGAGGATTTGAACATAGCAATAGAGGAGGATGATCTTATATGACAAGGGAGACTATTCCAAAGTCTGGGAGCAGCCACCGAGAAAGCCCGGTCACCCCTGGTTCTGGAACGTGGTACTGAAAGGAGTAATTGACTCGATGAACGAAGAGATCATGGAGCAGTGTACAGGCTAAGAAGATCACATACAGTATATACGGTGGAGCAAGCCCATGCAAAGCTTTAAAAACAAATAATAAAAGTTTTAACTCAATGTGGAAATTGTCTGGCAGCCAGTGAAGAGAGGGAAGCACAGGAGTAATGTGCTCACATGGCCGCTGCATTTTTGCACCATTTGCAGGCGATCTAGAGCAGTCTTAGGCAACCCCAAATAAAGGGAATTACAGTAGTCCAACCTTGGTGTAATAAATGCGTCAATCCAGATCCTGGCTAGATAGCATCTTCTTGATTTTAGCAATTGATCTCAACTGAAAGAAGCTGCTTTTAACAACAGCATTAATCTGCTTATCAAAACACAATGAAGGATCTAGAATAACACCAAGGTATTTGACACAATCATGCACATTGGAAGACAGCGTACCTAACTGATTAACAATACCAGTGGATGAGACTGGTAGACCACAGATAATTATTTCAGTTTTATCACTGTTCAGCTGCAAAAAATTAATGTCCATCCAGCATTTAACGTCACCGAGACAATCAAATAGATTTTGCGCAGAACAGCTTTCGTTTGTACTAACAGGAAAGGCAAACCACTTCAACACAGATCCCTGAAACCCAACAACATGATTCAGTCTTTTCTAAAGGATCTCATGGTCCACTGTGTCAAAAGCTGCACTTAGATCAAGCAGGATTAAAAGACAGCAGGAGCCAGAGTAAAATATTGTTGGTGAACTTTAACAAAGCAGATTCAGTACTGTGGAGTTCTCTAAAACCAGACTGAAATGTATCAAAAATGTTGAAAGTATTCAAGGACAAAGAGATCTGAGAATAAACAACTTTTTCCAAGACTTTTGAAATAAAAGATAGCTTGGAGTTCAGCCTGTAATTATTCAGATCACGTTGATCAAGATTTTGCCTTTTCAACAGTGGCTGAACCACAGCATGTTTAAAAGTGGCTGGTACAATTCCATTTTCTAGGGAACTATTAATAATAGCAGTACCAGCCACACGTAAAGCCGGAAAAGCCTCTTTAAAAATATCTGAAGGTAGAACATCTGTAGGACAGTTTGTAGATTTCATTTTTGAAACAACACCAAAATGTTGTGAAGGTGAGATAAGTTGAAACTGAGATAAATGGCTCTCATAACACTATGAGAACAGAACTATGAGATGGTATGTTAGATCTGATGTCCTCAACTTTCTGGATGAAATGATTTAAGAATTGATCACACCGGATGGTGGAACTCTCTAAAGGGCCACTAGGGGTAGGACTTAAAAAAAGCATTAATTTTACTAAAAAGTACCTTAGGCCTTTGTGCATTTTGTGCAATTAAATCTGACATATATCTAAACTGTGCTTCCTTAACAGAGCTCTGATACTGCCTAAGACACTCCCTAAGGGTTTCATAAGATAGCTGCAATTGATCTTTCTTCCATTTACGTTCAGCACGCCTACACTCCTGTCTGAGGGCACGAATGGACCCATCTTGCCAGAGCTGAGCTTTACGCATCCCTTTGGATCTTTGTAACCTAAAGGGAGCAACTGAATCCAAGGTAGTTATGCAAGTACTGTTAAAAAGATCAACCAGATCATCAGGGTTGACACAAATGGATAAAACTTCCACAGCATTTGGCAATTGGGAAGATATGTAGACATCATTGAAAAACCTGGCAGTGGAGGAATTAATACATCTAGAATAGCATGGTGGGTGATTGGATTTGAACAATTTACATGACAGCACAGATTCAAAAACAGCTGGACAATGATCGGAAATAGCATGAAACATCACACAGAAAAACCAAATGATAGCACCAAATCAAGGGTATGACCCTTCTGATGTGTAGGTCCAGAGACAGATTGAACAAGATTAAAGGAGTCGTTTTTAACTGGCAACAAACATGTATGTTAAAGTCGCCCATAACCAGAAGTCTATCAGTGTGTGACACCACAGACAACAAAAAGTCAGAAAGTTTCTGGATGAAGTCCTTATTAAATTTAGGTGGTCTATAGACCAGTGCACATAGCAAGGGAGAAGAGAAATCAGCCTTGAAAAGCTGCACCTCAAAACTTGAAAATTCATCAGTAAGCAAAAGTCTACAGTCAAAACAGTTCCTGAAAAGTTCCACAAGGCTCAGTACTTGGTCCTCTCCTGTTCTCCCTTCATACCCGATCTCTTGGTGCTGTCATATCCTCACATGGGTTTTCATACCACTGCTATGCTGATGACACTCAACTTATC